>VDFB02007928.1:0-49992 GCA_007258455.2 Sequoia sempervirens | reverse complement strand
TATTGGATAGTCATGAGGACCTCATTCAAGATGTTGGTATGGGAAACTATGCCATTTTTTCTTCTTGAACCATCAAAATACATTTCCCATAGTCCATTTAGTGGTTGCAACAACTGATCCACATTTTTCTCCAAGTTTGGAATCTCTGTGTCAGGCTCAAGAATGACATAGTTTCCCATACCAACATCTTGAATAAGGTCCTCAGGACTATCCAATACATTCTCAACTACCCATTCATGTAGCAGCATGTTAGGAACAACTTCTGATTGGAGTTCTTGAGTAGCAACTAGTTCATTGTCAGAAAGAATGACACAATTTATGTCTGCAGTAGTAGGAACAACATTAAAAGGACTCGGGTTATATGGCTCAATGTGATCTTTAGCCAGTCTCTTAGATTTAATGGTAACCTTGGTTCCATATCTTGTTCTAAATAACATATGTGACCAATCAATTGATACATAACCACCTATCTTGGCTGTAAAGTCTCTAGATAAACACAAGGAAAAGAAGGGTGGAAGATCTATGACACATATGTCTTGAGGAATTGAAAAATTTGGACAATAATGGAGGGTGAGGTTTAAATCCTTGATAATACCCAAAGTATTAACCGAAGTACCATCCAATTGGATCACTCCCTTCTCTAAAGGTTGGTATTTTAGTCTAAGTTTGTCAGCAATTTGTTTTGGCATGACGAAGCTACTAGCTCCACTATCTACCATATAGTTATGGACTAATTTATCACCAATAATCACTGACACGTAGAAAGGAGGTGGTTTTACTTCTTTTCCTACCTCTTTGCTGGACTGTTTATCATCTTCCTGAGCATTATTTGTCAAAACAACCCTATCTTGACCTAATGGGGATTCAAATTCACCTAATAACTTAAGATTTGACAAGGCTGAACATAGAATATCCTTTTGACCAGGGACGACCAATGAATCCCACATAGACATCGTCACATTTTTCCTTTTCATACTATCAATAATGTTAAAAGGTACAACTGGGTTTACTTTAATGTGTACCTTTACGCCAGTGTGATCAGCTTGTAAGTGTGGCTGCTATTTAACTGGGAGTTGTTGATTTCCTTGCAAAACACTAGTCACTCGAGATGTAGATGGTTCCACATTTGATGCCTTTCCTTTGTAGGCTGTAGGATCGAGCTCAAATGCTCTCTTCTTTGCTCTCGTATTAGCCGCAACAGGAGAACTGTCCACATTCAATCCACAAAACTCTTCACCCTGCCAGTTAAGTAGAGTATCATCATTTGCAAACCAATCTTGGTGTTGTGGAGATGACTCATTAGGTGCATGCTATTGTGAGATTGAGGCATTCTGCACCATAAGTGCTTGATTGATGAGTCCATTTGAGCAAGTGGCCTGATTATGGGGTTGATTGCAAGGGTAGCACCATTCATAATCTACTACTAAATTATTTTGAGTAGGAACCAGTTCTTTGATTGCACTAACAGGTGTTGGAGCATAGGCTTGAGAAGGTCTTGTGTTCACATTCTATCTTGTGCCTTGATAATTTCCTTGATAAGCTTATCTATTACCTTGGAATTGCTGTTGTTGACCTTGAAAAGGCTGGCTTGAGGCCTGATTCTGCTGTTGATAAGGCCTAGAATAGGTCTGTTGTTTTTCCAAGTTCACCAACTTGTTGCCAAATGCCTGTAAAATACTTTTGATCTCTTGTAGCTCCTGTGATGAGCCTGAATCAACACTCTCTTGTCTATCAATGACTGGAATAGCAGCTGGCAGTATTGGTACAACTGGTAGAGGTGTGAAGGGAGGTATTTGCAAAGGAATGTTTGCATGAATTTCTGGGAATATTGGCATTGTTGGCCTAGGAGCGAGTTTGTCTGCTTGTATCAGGCTGTTTTCAGCTCTGATACCTATTTCAAAGGCATCTGGTAGAGAGACCCCTCCCATTGACTATATCATGACAGCTATGTCACTGTTCAGAGCCCTTAAAAAATACAAAAATGCATATTCTGGAGGTGGCCTCACCATTGTAGGGATTCGATCCCAAGTTCTCTGAATATAGTTGAAATCATTCATTTTCTCTTGTGGAGCCTTCTTGATTGTAGTCAATTGCTCCAATAGAGACAAGTTGTCAGACCTGTCTTGGAATTGCTTATGCAACTTATCTCCAAATTCGTCCCATGTTGCAATTGAACTAACTGGTAGGCTCCTATACCACTATACAACTCTTCTTTTTAGTGAAGTAGCCAGTAATCTCACTGCAACGTCCTCTTGGGTTATGTGATGGACTCCAAATAGCGAAGCCACATCTCGCATGTGTTCAATTGGAGTAGTTTGATCTTCTCCCATGAAAGTTGGAAAACTCTTCAAGGCTGCCATTGGGATGTCGTTGTGCTGTGCCAAATTCAAAGGGCTTCCTCTATTGAAAGCGACAAAGGGTTGATTCCTTGGAGTGGCCATTGGAGGTAGCTGAATTGGATTTACTTGTATAGTAAAATGGGATCCCGCTGATGGAGGAGTAGAATGAGTTCTTCTAGAATAGATAACTTTTGTTCCTCTTTTTTCTGCTGCTCTGCCTTTCCTTCTTGGTGGTGACAACTGCAAATATTCAAATGGACCTGAATTGCCTCTAGTCTGAACTTTTCTCATAAACTATAGAAGGCACTGATTTTTGGGGTTATTCTTCCTTATGGAGTCACCAAGTATGCCAAAGGACTTCTATAAATTCTGAAATTCATTGGTTGCATACTAAACCAGTAGTTCAATTTAGTTCACAGTCCCACCAAGCATGCTAGAAAACTGTTGTCACCTAGAATTGCACCTTGCACAAAGTTTGTAAAACTAAGCTTTCTAGAGAAACATGGGATTATCTCAAGGCTGTGGATCACCTATAATTGAAATGAACCTCCAGAGAAGGCCGACTTCCTTTGGTATCACCTAGACTACTGATTCTTTGAAGGGAAAGGGATAAGGAGTACATAAATTAAAGGACTACACTAGGGTGATACACCAAACTGTTTGAGAAATCATGAAATGAACATAGGAAAAACATACACTTGAAAGCCTGATTGCTATTCTCAGAACAACCTCTTTCAGATTTAATGCTTTAGTCCTAACAGGTTTGATCTACATACACATCTCAGGAAGGAAAGATTAATTTCATAGCTCTAAGATATGAATATAGAATTATAAAACACAGTTAAAGACTTGCATGTTCAAAGGAAAGATACAGAAATGAGAATTAATACAAACACGAACACAAACTTCCCAAGTATGCTCTATGTTACATTTAGTATTCTAGTTGAGTTACAGAAACATACATTAATTGAGGAAGGATTGATAAAAAAATCACTGACTCCCTTGAATGCATAACCTGAACTCCCTACAAAAAAGGCAAAAATTTCCTTATATACAGACTGTGATGGCCCCCTTAGGGCTTACAAAATATCAAGCCCAGAAAGATCAATCTTCAGATCTTTTTGATTGAAATTAATGTTGAAGCCTGCGTGTCCCCACTGTGTGTCGGTGAAAAGCTACCCTCATAGAAACCCTCTGATATTTCACAGCTACTGCATTCATTGATCCATCGTGTCCTGTTTAGCTACTTCGGCTGCATCTTGAATGCCTTGAGCTTGCAACAGATACACGTCGCTTGTTATCCTATTGACGTTCTTTAGACTGTCACGGTTTACCCTCAAATCTCTCTGATTGGTTGAGTAAATTTCACATAGCCTCTTTGGTCGGTCAAAACTCCTTTGATCAGAATCGCATCTCAGCGAGACACTGGAAGTGTCTCACCGATGCGATTATGCCCTCCTGAAGCTATCGGCGTAACATGGAACTATCACTGAGAGTTTATGGTGAGCTCATTTCATTTGTAACCCCGAGCTTGCTTTTCTCCTTTGGGCTCGAGCTCCTTTGGCAAGACACTATCGAGTCAGGAAGATATCTTAGCGAGGTTGTCATTTTTTTTATGCTCTTCTTTTCCTTCGCTGAGACTCCCGCCGGTCGGGAAGAGGTCCTTTCGAACTCCAAATGTTATGCCGAAGGCTCCTCGCTTCAGGGAGACCTCTTATAGTTGCCGAGACATCTTGGCGAATGCCCTTAGTCGTGCTGAGGACCCTTTCTCTTTTGCGTCAGGGAGATTTTTCCTGTCGGCCAGACCTTATGGCGATAGCCTCCATCTTGCCCGGTGATGCGTTCGATTTCCCTTGGTGTCGGCATAACCTCCTCATCTTGGCAAAATATTTTGCCGAGACCCATGCTTTATCTTGCTGACAAGTCCATCCATTTTCCATCGCTGTGACATTCCACTATCAGCAAGACATCATATAGAATGCACCCTGTTATTCGAAGACTATTCATTGAAACATAATGCCATGCCTAGTCATCGACAATTTCATACATAGTTGGGAGACATGCCGAGATTGCAGACTTGGTTAACATATGTTTTATATTCCATGGTCGCTGAAACAACAGAACCGTTTGCCAGTCGAAGAATGCGCATATTGTGGGAGCTGCCAAGATTACTGTTCGTGACTGTTCTGAGTTATTTTCATGCTGAACTAGAACAAGGCAGGCTTCTTCACTTAATTCCCCGTTACCTAGCATTAGATTCATGAGCATTGCCCTAGGCCGAATACTTCATTTGAGGAGGCTAAATGAAGTATTTGACCAAGGGAAATGGTCATGAATCTAATGCTAGGTCACGAGGAATTCAATGAAGAAGCCTGCCTTGTTCTGGTTCGGCATGAAAATCTTCTAAGGATAGATTCGCCAAGACCCCAGGAGTGTCACGACGACCACAGGTCTTCTGCATTCTTCATTCGATAGGATGGTTCTATTGTTTTGGCGACCATGGAGGCTTCTATCGACATATGTCTTAGTTGTCGGGGTTGCGTCTTACCGATCTCAACATGTCTCCCCGACTATGTATATGGTGGTTCATCGGCAGAGCTAGGAGATATCGGCATTATGTCTCAGCGACCCGAGAGTAGTTGAGGTTTTTCTGAATAACAAGGTGCAATCTACATGATGTCTTGCAGATAGTGGAACGTCACAGTGATGGAAAATGGATGGACTCATCAGCTAGATAAAGCATGGGTTTCAGAAAAATATTTTGCTGAGATGAGGAGGTTATGCCAACACCAAGGGAAAGCGAATGCATCATCGGGCAAGATGGAGGCTATCACCATAAGGTCTGGACAACAGGAAAAATATCCCCGACGCAAAAGAGAAAGGGTCCTCGGTAGGACTAAGGGCATTCGCCAAGATGTCTCGGTGACTATAAGAGGTCTCCTCAAAGTGAGGGGCCTTCGGCATAACATTTGGAGTTATGGAGGACCTCTTCCCGACTAGTAGGAGTCTCAACGAAGGAAAAGAAGAGCATCAGAAAAATGACAGCCTCGCTAAGATGTCTTCCCAACTCGATAGTGTCTTACTGAAGGAGCTCAAGCCTAGAGGAGAAAAGCAAGCTTGGGGTAAATGAAATGAGCCTGCCATAATCTCTCAGCGATAACTCTAGGGTGTTGTCATAATAGTGGTTTACAATTCCTGAGAGGAACGAATTTTGGCTGAAATCACATATTTTTAGAAAATATAATGATTTAAGCCTTAAAAAGTTCCATTTTAAGGATTCCAATTAAAGAGGGTTTGACCAAATCACCTTAGATCAAACCCCCTTGGATAGAACATCGCTAGTTTTAAACCATACCTATAAATGCATCTCCTTTACACCTATCAAAATGCTGATAAATAATCACTTTTGATTTAGCTTTTAGGGGATCAAATGAATTCATTTAAAATTTATTTCAAATCATTATGGTATTCCTCAGAACAAGCTTATCCAATGAATATAATTTTTAATATGTTTTGGTTTTGTTATGTATTTGTTTTTTAAGTTTTATTAAACATAGGTTTTTCATCGAAAAATGAATTTCTTTTGTTCTTCACATGTGGAAAAAATAGAATATTATCAAAAATAAAAATAAAAACATGAGTGCACCGATATTGAAGTTCTTGATCCAACAAAGAAATTAAATTAAATTTTGACATATACAAAAGTTAATGCGCGAGCACGGTCGCTACTGTGGTCCTAATTATAATTTGTTTGACTTTTGTAAGTTGATTAAGAAAAAATTCCATAAAAACTATCTAACCAAGTGGAAGCACTAGATATCAGAGTTACACATCTAAGTTTGAAAGAATTAGAATTTTATCCTTCATGGAAAAAAAGTTATGCGTTATACGGTGTGCATCACTTTTTAAAAATGTTGTTTTTTGAAAAAAATTAATTTTCGTGGGAGATGGAAAAAGAAGTGCAATTTGATTCCAAAAATTTGGAAAAATATTTTAGAATCTGCTACAAACAAAATTTGATGAGACTCTAGTTTGCACCATCTTCAAATTCCTCACAGTTTAGCCGCTATAGGTGCCCGAATGTGAAGATTTAGTTAAAAATAATAATTTCAGTGTCCAGTTTGGCCAAAAATTGTAAACCACTATTATGGGATCACCCTCCAAGTTACGCCAATAGCTTCACGAGGGCATAAACGCATCTGTGAGACACTTCCAGTGTCTCACCGAGATGTGATTCTAATCAAGGGAGTTTTGACCAATCAGAGAGGTTGCGTCGAATTTACTCAACCAATCAGAGAGATATGAGGGTAAACCGTGATAGTCTAAAGAACGTCAATAGGATAACAAGTGACGTGTATCTGTTGCAAGCTCAAGGAAATCAAGATGTAGCCGAAGTAGCTAAATTGGACACGATGGATCAATGAATGCGGTAGCTGCGAAATATTAGAGGGCTTCTATGAGGGTAGCTCTTCACCGACACACACAGTGGGGACACGCGGGCTTCAAAATTAATTTCAATCAAAAGGATCTAAAGATTGATCTTTCTGGGCCCGATATTTTGTAAGCCCTAAGGGGGCCGTCATAGTCTGTATATAAGGCAAATTTTTCCTTTTTTGTAGGGAGTTTGGGTTATGCATTCAAGGGAGTTGGTGATTTTTTTTATCAATCCTTCCTCAATTAATGTATGTTTCTGTAACTCAACTAGAATCCTGAATATAACATAGAGCTTACCTGGGAAGTTTGTGTTCGCGTTTGTATTAATTCTCATTTCTGTATCTTTCTTTTGAACATGCAAGTCTTTAACTATGTTTTATAATTCTATATTCATATCTTAGAGCTGTGAAATTAATCTTTCCTTCCTGAGATGTGTATGTAGATCAAACCTGTTAGGACTAAAGCATTAAATCTGAAAGAGGTTGTTCTGAGAATAGCAATTAGGCTTTCAAGTGTATGTTTTTCCTGTGTTCATTTCATTATTTCTCAAATAGTTTGGTGTATCACCCTAGTGCAGTCCTTTAATTTAAGTACTCCTTATCCCTTTCCCTTCAAAGAATCAGTAGTCTAGGTGATACCAAAGGAAGCCGACCTTCTTCGGAGGTTCATATCAATTATAGGTGACCCACAGCCTTGAGATGATCCCATGTTGCTCTAGAAAGCTCATTTTTACAAACTTTGCACATGGTGCAATTCTAGGTGACAACATGTCCAATGGGATCCTAGTCATGAGGCATCTGCTACTTGGGAGGATGCGACACGTATGAGAGAGCTTTATCCCTATCTATTCGCAGGCTTTCAAGAGCAAGCCTGATCCTAGGGGGGAGGATGTAGTACCCCTCCATTTTGCTTATGTTTTCTATTAGCATGTTTTCACTTTGATAGACCCTCATACTTTGTTTTGATGTATTGATCTCTGACATTAGAGCAATGGTGGATTTATTTTGTGATGTGATGATACACTATTTGATGGTGATTATTTCTAACATGCTTTATGTTAGCATATATGTTTATTTTAGATGATGTGATATATATGCTTATGGTAGATTAATTGTTATTTATTTTGTCAGTTTGATGTGATATTGTATTGGTGAGGAGAACAGAGTTGCATCACTCGCCTGCAAATGCCCTGTGATTTCTATGATTTGCCTCCTCACGGTGTGTTTGAATCATGGATTATATATATATGTTATATGTCTGATTGCAGGATTGTAGGTACATGACACCGACTCCACCTAGTTTCACAGGTCTGAGAGTGTCCAGACTCAACGGTAATGTTGATTGGAAGGTAGTAACGAGGTTTTTCCTAGTCTAGCCTCAAACCTAGTCACAATATGTCGTCAGGTTAGGTCTGGTGTTTTTGGTTGTCTCATTTTTGTCTGTTTGGATTATTTGTTATGAAAGGTTTATTTTGTGAATTTAATGGTAGGTAATTTCTCTTAATAATTTAATGCTTATTTAAATTAATTTTAAATAAAGTAAATAAAGCTTTATATTTTATTTAATTAATTAAATTAGTTTATTTGGTTAAATAATTTAATCATTGGGATTAAAATTATTTTATGAAATAAATAAATTAAGGTTACTTTTATTGAGAGAATAGATTAAATATTATTTAAATGCTTTGTGAGAAATGGAATTTTAAATATGAATTGAAATAAAAAAGAAATTGATTTTTGAATTCTTTAATTCTTTAAAATAAAATAAATTCTTGATAATTGTGAGAAGAAAATATCTATGAGTTGTTAGAAGATATTTTCTTGAATTGCCATGTGTGTTAGTTGAATTAATTGGAAAAATTCTTGTTTGGGATTTTCTCGGAAAGAATATTGCCAGATTTGGGAAGGCAAGAAAATACTTCATAGGAAAAGAAAGAAAACAGAGTTTTGCTGAAGAAATTGTAAAATTTTGTGATTTCTTTTGGGTTTTGATTTATATTTAATTTGAGGAAGTGGAAATCTCTGTGAGGAACTTTTCTAAACATTTCCTATAGAAAATATTATGTTAATTTGAATTAAAAATCCTCTGTTGTTGAAATTGAAGATCTTTAACAAAATTTGTGTTAATTGTTGGATTTCTCTCAATTTCCTATTGAAAATAATTACCTGATTATAGTATTTTATTTATTGTTTAAATTGTGTATATATTTATATATATATACATATACATATACAAATATATATAAATATATATTAAATTGTGAGAATTTTATAAAAATTACATGAATTTATGGTTATTGCCGCTCAGGTGAAATAGGGCATGGAATGGATATTTGTTTTTTTTTTTTTACATTTAAAAATTTTGCGAGGGGGAAAGTTTGCGGCTATCCCCACAGCCACCACCCCTAAGGGAGGCGGCGGTGGGAGCATCCCCAGCGCCGCCCCACCTACACAGGCCGATGCCCTTTGTAGGGAGCTGGCGGCTGTAAAAACACAACCCCAAAAAGACTTTTTGTGGTTGTGTATGTAATACAAACCCTAAGATTTATTTAAATTTCATTCACTTTAAATATGATTTGGTTAAAAGTTTTTGATTTACTTTATATGGATTTTATTGTTATGGATTTCAAATATATTAAATTTAAATTTAAAATACAATATATATATATATATATTCTTTTCTGTATATATATATGTATATATATATATAGTTTTAGGTAAATGATTAAGTATTAAAATAAGGTTTTATTTTCTTTATGAGATGTATGTAATACATGAGATCAACTATCTTTGAAACAGTAAGATTGAAAGAGAAAATTTGGTATTCATTTTTATGTGAAATTGAGAAAATTAGAATTAGATTAATTGTTTCAATTTCTTTTGTTGTTTGAGAAAAGAACTATAAACAAGTTGATTAATTTCATGCTTTATGCTATTGATTTGATTGGATTTAGTAAATCCTAACATTAGATTCTTATTTTTACCTGATTTGCTTTAAGTGGTTTTCTCTTTTATTGGGCAAATTGGGGTTATATGAGATTTCAAGTCTTCTAGACATAGTTTCTTTTGAGGGAGTTATATCCATGATGGTTTCATATTTTAAATAAACTAGGGTAGTGCACATGATTATATTCGGTTTAGACACTTGTTTCTATGAACAGGTTGTGATGTCCATTGTTATATGATTGGTTTTTGATGCTAGTTTATGCACACCTTGTCTACCTTAGTTAGTGGAGTTAGTTTCCTTGTGTTATTATTAGGGGAGTGGCTCTTAGTGAGGGCCGACAAACAAAGTGGTGCTAGGGTAACTCATGTAGAGTTAGTTAAATAGTGAAAACTAAATCAACACTTTAGGTAGTTTAAAACCTATAACTAGATTAATAAGCCTCACTTATGGACTCAAGGGCTAGTTCAGTCTTGGGAATGAGTCGAGAAGGCCTAGAATGGAAAAATCAATATCTAGTCACTATGAAAGATATTAGATTCTGCAACATATTGCATGTGAGGCTGGGTTTTGTAAGAGGTTACCAAGGTAACCCAAGATGGGGGTCGGAACCTAGGAAGAAAAACCTTGGTAACCTATGCAACATTTTGATGACACTTCACCTATAGTAACAGTGACCTTGTGAACTTATTATATTTGATCATTCAATTCTAGAAGCAGTGTAACCATTAAGTTAAGTTTGTATTTGTATAGTTTTGTCTATGGTTTTTCTTGTGTCTAGGGTTTGTAGGTTATGTCTAGGGAACCTTTTTACTATCTCCTAGCATGGGGGGTGGACCTACGGGTACCACATGGTTGGGTGGAACGTGCACCTTACTCCGTTGGGTCCCTAGTTCTTATTCGTGGCAACGAGTACTTCTTGGATGGAGAGCTCGTATGTGGATATATGTCTTCTTATTTGTATCACTCCTCAATTGTAAACGAGGTGAGCATTTGTAATGTGTAATTGTACATTTTTTTTATGACCTACCTCATTTGGAAAATGAGTATTGTAAATATTATTTCAAATGCAATGTAAGAAAGAATCTTATTTGTACTATATATCTTTAATGATGAAATTTAATTGTTAATGAATGTAAGTTCTTAAGTTTATGTGAATTAAATGTACATGTTATGTTATTTACTTTTTTCATCTATGGGATTTTCAAGTAGTGTGTCGTCGCGTATCTTAGGGAATGTTTGCATTAGTAAAGCATATGTTTACACTTTTAGAAAATGAAAATTATTACACTATCGTAGTGAATGCAACATTCTTTAGGTTACAAGATGGGGCATTACATACATAAAGAATTGGCTCTAATTTTTAAACCAATTTTTTTTAAAAATTATTGTTTCTTTCTATATATTATTGTTTAAGGTTTGGCTTTAATTTTTAAAACAACTTTAAAATGATTTGCTGAAAAATTATTGTTCAAGTTTCCAAGATAAAGTGTAATTAAAAAATATGATTAATAATAACATGATCTTAGTAAAGCACAATCTAACATTAGTGGATCATTTCATTTCCCTTTCCTTCTCTTTGGTTGGTATTCATGGGAGAATAACATCAACTCAACTACAAAAATTTCAAGGGATGTTCTTTTCTATTAGAATCTAGACATTATCATTGAATCTTTATGATATTTATGATATGCATATTTTAGAGCATATAAGAAACTATATTATAAGTTGTATTTTTGTGTTTTACAAACAATTTAAAAAAATGATGTATGTGTTTTATTCTATTATTTTTTTCTAATAAATTGGATACTACATAAGTTATATTTGTGATGTAGTATTGATAAACAAGGGAATTACAAGTTGTGGATTGTATTTTTTGATTATGATGAGACTTTTTATGCTGCAAAACATGACATGAAAATTTGGTTATGAGTTTTTTTTGACTCAAAATTTATAAATTTTTACTCTCTTTGATATTTTTCTATATCTTTTTCACCCTACCTTATCAAATTTTGTTTAGAGAATGTATTCAATGTTTTCATATACATGTTTTCATTGTTTGGTAGACTAAATCTATTTTATATTTATGTGGATTATGTTCAAGTTGTAAATAGATAAATGAAGTTAAGTGCATAGATAAGTATAATAAGTTAGAAGATAAAATTAATATATCAATTAAGTATGGATGTTAATGGATAGGGTAGTGTTAAAGGTGTAGGGATATGTGTGTATGCATGAATAAAATTCTAGGAGAATTAATTGAATTTCACACATGTTTGTGTCATTTGTCACTCTATAAATGTATTAGGAAATTTCTTTAAAATGTGAATACAACTAAACCAAATGACATGAGTATGTGAATTTCATCATTACACATAAATTGTGATCATAATAACTAACTACACCAAGATGTATTCTATAGCACAATAACAAAAAATTTCATGTCATGACTATGTAAATAAAAACCATAATACAAATGGCCCGTTAAGGGGTCTAGCAGGGTTAAACCAACTTCTAGTTTGTCTGAAGTGGTGATATGGGAAAAACCTGTGGAAGGATGATGGAAAATTAATTTTGATAGGGCATCAAAAGGGAATCCAGGACCTTGAGGGGTGGGATTCATAATTTGATATTGGAAAGGTTATGTTATGGCCTTAGGAGTGAAGAAGTTAGAAGAAGGGAGAAACAATACAATTGAAGCCATGGCAACTTTAACGACGATTAAGCTTGGAAAAAGATTAGGGGCCACAAAAATACATTTAGAAGGAGACTCTTTAATAATTATACAAGCAATGATTAAAGGGTCGATAAATGTGTGGCATCTCCAAAATGTAATAGAAAGAATAAGAGAAGAGTTAAATTCATGTGAAAATTTTACAGTTAGTCACATTAGGAGATCAGGGAACATTGAAGCAGATGTCCTTTCGAAATGGGCCATAACATTTAGGCAAGTTGGAGATTTAATTTTCTCTAAAAATGTTGATTTCAATGTCAAGTTTGGACAAAAAGTGTAACCCATTATTGTGGGATGACCCTGGTTTTCTTATTGCATTTGTGTTTGGTGAGGAAACGAAAAAGACAAGAGGAATTTGTAGTGTCGGCGGTGATAAACAAGGAATTTATGGAGGAAAATTTCACTTTCCTCTCCAAACGACAACTTAATCCTTTTTATGGAGATACATCTGCACAATGGTTGTTTGGAATGTTCCTCATAGAAGATGAAAGATTGGTGAAGTTTGTGAGAATGATTTTGGGAAGGGATTTTGGGATCCTCAGACATAGATACAGAATGAACATGGATGTGTACTCCATGATTGATGTGTGGGGTCTGAACCTTGGCGAAATGGTGGAAATTGTTCAAGAAGTGTTGGTAACATTGGTGCATGAGAATTTCTTGGTTGGGATGGAGAGTATTCTTGAATGGGTTGTTCTGGGTGTGGGGTTAGACATTAATGAAGGAATAGGCATAGAAGAATTTGAGGATCCTATCGGTTGCATACCCTTTATTCGCTGGCCAGAGGGAAGGTTCAAAGCATGCTACAGAGAAGAAGCTCAGCTTGGGTGGAAGATGTTGAAGCTTTTCATCGAACTAATGAAAGTTGAAGCATTCATTGTTGAGGCAAAGGCAAAAATGGAGCAGATGAAGAAAGCGAAGGAAAACCAGAAGAAGCGGAAGGTGAAAACAAAGGGCAAGGGTAAGAAGGAACTATGTAATGGAAAATGAAGCTCATGAATTTTTTTTAATTTTTTGTTAAGTTTTTAACTATTAGATGGTGTATAAATATATATATATATATATATTTATGTATATGTATATACACATATATATACATATACATATACATATACATATACATATACATATATATATATACATATACATACATATATATATATATATATATATACATACATATATATATATACATACATATATATATATACACACATATACATATACATATATACATATATATATATATACATATATATATACACATGTATATATGTATATATATGTATACATTATGTATATGTATATATATGTATACATTATATATATGTATATATATGTATACATTATGTATATATATGTATATATGTATACATTATGTATATATATGTATATGTATACATTGGCTCTAGGAAAATGCATTGCCAACAATTCACCATGGGAAAATTCACCCATGACAAATTCACTGCCAAGTAAAATTCACCTCCAATTCACCGAGGTGGAAAATTAACCGCCATTAATGTTTTTTAATATATATTTCAAAAACTTTATTTTTTTCAAAAAATAATTTGATTTATGATAATAAAAAATTAATTGTATTAACTTTAGAGAATTTGATTTATGATAATAAAAATAAAAATATTTTTCAATATATTTTATGATAATAAAAATAAAAATAAATCAATTAACTTAATTTTAATATCATAAATAAACACATGAAGAAATTGATCATAATAAAAATAAAAATAAAATTAATTTAATATAAATAAACACATGGAAAAATATATATTTTTAATATTTGTGCAAAGAAACACATGGAAAAATAAAAAGTTGTATAAACACATAATATTTTTTATATAAAAATAAAAAAAAATTCCATTGTTTCATGATACAATATTGTATAATATATATTTTTTAAAATATTTTTTTTATGTTTATTGTATAAAATAAAGAAACAATAAAAAATTATATATATAAATAAACACATGGAAAAATAAAATAATATTTGAAGTAGAAATTAAAGTAAATAATTTATTTTTCTTTTAACTTTTTATAAAATTAGTGAATTTTCATATCAAAATAAACATAAAAAATATTTTAAAAATAAAATTGTATTATAATACAAGTGAAGTTTTTTTTTTTTTAAATTCAAAGTTTTGAAATATATATTAAAAAACATTAATGCAGTTAATTTTCACTTGGTGAATTGTTGGCGGTGAATTTGTCACAATGATGAATTTTCCTATATATATATATATATATAATTCCAAAATAATAATAAAATATTTATAAATATATTTTTTTAAATAAAATAAATTTTTAATTTCAGTTTGTTAATTGATAAACCATTCCAATTTATATACATTTTATAATAATCACTACAAATTTAATAAATTAAAAATTAAAAGAAAAATTTAAAAATATCTATTTAAATGATTAAAATTGAAATAATGCTGTGTACTCGTAATGAATCAAAGTCAATTCTAAAAAAATCGCTTTTCTTGACCATTACCTACATTATGTGCTTGCCTCCCATAGCTGATTTATACTACTAATTCAAGAGATATTTTCTTTGTGACGTCTTGGGTATTCTTATATTAGAATAAGTAATAAAAACTATATGAAACAACAGAAGAGCGGCTAGGCTACAAAGGATACAGTTCAGCCAAGAATCAGAATATTATATTTTCTACGAAATACATGTTCAATGACAGAAGAAAGAGCTTTTAATAGTAGAAAAGACAGTGCAAACCAGCTATTTATACATTGGCATATAACTGTTCAACAAGAAAAATACATATAACAAACATACCATATGAAACCAGCAGAAAATAGAAAGCCAGCAACATCAGAGTACTAAGAAAGCAAGTCACTATTGTTTGTCTTCCAGCTACCACTAAAAGTATGATAAGGATTAGGGCATGAAGAGGTGGCTAAAGTTATTTTTTAAAATTTTAGTAGGCATATTACAGCACTAGTGTTCAAAGTTGATATATAAGAGGCAAGAAATAGGTGAAATGGTCTTAAAATATAATTAGGGGAGTAGACACCAAAATGATTGTAGAAGTTTATAAGGTGGAGCTTGTAAACTAGGTAATTTTTGACCTTACATCTTTTGGAAATCCAAAGCCAAATCTTGAGTTTCACTTATAATCCTAGAAACTTCTTCACTCTAGATTGTCCATAGACAATTGCCTCAAGATCCTACACACCTAACCCATTCTTTGCCCATTTTGCAAGAAAAAAAAGATTCAAATGTCTTTGGATTCACCCAATACACCTAGTTCTCCATTTCTCTATTATACCTACCTCTTTTAGCCACAAATTCTCTTGGAATGTTGTCATCCTTGGATTCTTTGTTTCTAATTGTTTAAAACTAGTTAGTTAGCAATTATTAAACATATTTGGAAATCATATCGCTTGGTAATTTTTTCAAATATGATAAATCTGCAGAAGATTAACATTTAACACTTTATTCTAACATCATTTGTATAAAGAAAACCTTGCATGTCTCTTGTAATAATCCCTTTAGACTCATTTTGATTGTTCCCAACAAATTACTAATATTTAGTTGAATTAAAAGTGTGGCAAAAAATAAAAAATGAATGTTTGAAAAATTGAAGAGAATTGCATAATTACAATATTTTTCAACATTCATAATATTATATACAATGAATATTGGATCAAACAAAAATATTTATCATTCATCAAAAACCTTCAACAAATCATATAAATATTAATATAGTAAAATTATAAGTAATAGTAAACTCTATATTATATTTTCTTGTTATAATTCATTTTTCTCTATTAATCATTTTATATAAATTGATGTAAGCCTTCTAATTTTATTCAATAAAAAATACAATTCCTTTTAAAACAGAGTTCTTTCTACATATTTTACTTTTAAGGGAATGCCAACCTTTCGAAAACCAAAACAAAAGCAAAAATACAAAATTATGTATCATTTCCACATTATAATATACAAAATTTGTCTTAATCCAAGTTATACTTTTGTATGAAAGAAAGATACTTGTAAGCCGGCATAATATTTGCCGAATCCTAAAAAAAATAAAATTGATTTTTAATATTTTTTAATTCAATATGGAAAAATCTATGGATTATATGTTATTGGTTTCCACACCAATTCTTAATTTACAATTTTAATGTTACAAGAAAACACAAATGTTGTGGACACTCCTACTTAGCACCCAAAAATGTATACACCGAAGTCTTTTTAGATGGCCCCACACAATAAATAAATAATGTGGAACAAGTATGTGCATATGATATTTTATTAAAATAGCCCAATAAATCTATATTATTTTTATTCTTTTAAAATATTCATGGTAATATTTGGTTTATATAGAAATCTAGGTATTTTTGGTTTTCACAAAGTTGGAAATTTTTATGTTACAAGGAAAACACACTTGTTGTGGGTCTCAATCTCTTTTTTGAATTAAGAAGTATTCATATAAGAGGTAAAATTTTGTTATTTATAATAATTGATGTAGTTATAGGGGAGAGGGGTCTATAGTGGAGCACCCTAACTTCGCCTTTCTCAAAATCTTACGTAGAAATTTCAAATCACTCCCAATTCTGTACAACAGTTTATTTGGCAACTCATGTGCTTCTATATTTCGTTTTAGGGCCACATCATCAAATATGATGCCACTTCAACATGCTTTTTGTTGAGGTGTCCAAAAAGGCCCAAAAAAAGAGTGAGATCGATAGTGGTGCACTAAGTCCTGTTTTATTGGTGTGCTGATGTGGCATCACATGATTTGTCACTTCGCGACTTTATGGATAAAAAGTGTTTTGCAATTGGATATTAAAGTGCTCCACTATGGGGCCCATTGAGGACTACTTCTATCATCACTATTGAACCCTGCTACATTATGGCCCCTCTCCCCTATATAAGAGAATGATGTTGTTATTGGGTAATTTGATCATTTTGATTAAACAATTTTTTTTTAATTAAAGCTTGGGTTAAATATCAAATGAAAATAGATATTTAATGTTATCATTGAAGGTATATTAACTAACATGTATGATTGAATCGGATTTAACATTTTGAATAATTAAAAAAATTCTTTTTAAAGATATTTTTTATAAGACAAATTAATCTTTGATTCATTAGTGTTTTGCAATGTAACTTGGAATCTATAAATGAGTTTGAATAAAAAAAAACTATGCAATTGAATTTGATAGAAATAATATGACATGTAGATAGTTGTGGGGTAATTCCCTTAGATTGAAAAGAATAATTTCAATTACTCTTTTGACAATGCATTTGAATTGATTTTAAGAATATAGTTGAAGTTCTTACAATCCACCAAGAACTTCGGCTAGTAAAAGTAGATACATTGTTGTCCTATTAAACTCTCACAAATAAGTGTTTCAAGATGTTAATGAAGAATGAAATATAATATCTTTCACTTTTTTCACATCTTCTTGTTTTAATTTCTTGTTTATGTCATCAAGATATTTATGAGGGCCTCACAATCACATTGTTATTATTACATAGCTTGATAATGATGGATACCCCTCCACTGACTAACTACATTTGAGTTGCTCCTTCCACTTTATTGATTATCAAGGTATGCATTTCAACATTGCTTAAAAAAACTTATACTATTTGATTGCTTCTAATAAAATTCATAAGTTTAAGATAACTCATGCTTTTTCTCAAGGCAATACCAAGTTTAGTTGGGTATGTGTTGATTGACTATATACATTACATAAAATTACACCTTGAAGCTAATTTTAAAGATAAATTAAACACCAACTCACCAAGTTCATGTTACTATTTTTCAAGCTCTTAAAGTAATGCTAAATAGGGGAAGTTGTTAATGATAAAAAAAATCTAAACTATTGATCATTACCAATATTTCTTTCTATTTTAAATCCAATTTCCAAGTTTTTTGTATCAATTGTTACATGAATTATTTTATGCATGATTTTCATCATTTTTGTTCCATCATCATTATTATACACACTCATCTTTATCCAATATACTAGCTACCACCCTTAGTATTGTCGCCTTCTACTCTTCTACACTAAAAAATGACATATATTGTCCATGTATTCATATCAATATCACATAATTCACAAGTGAATGACAAGAGATTAATCACTAGTACTTTTCAAATTAGAATAAGGAGAGCAAAGAATATTAGAAAAATATCATGACACATTCTTTTCAAAAATCTAAATGAAAGAGATCCATTAATATAACAAGTATAACAAGGGTCACAAAAATGGAGGTATCTATAGCCTCAGATAGAAATTGTAAGACTTGAGATACTTTTCTAAGGATGCATATATAAAAGTTTGTCTCAAGTATTATGACCAAGGAGCAAACCCAAGACACAAAACAACACTCATAGAATAGAGAATAATATTTTATTCAAAAAAAACATGGAACTTCTTACATGTAGAGGATCTGAAATCCTCGAGCTCTGAGATACATGCAAGCTACGGAAGTTGCAAAAAAATTATAGAATTACAGAAAATCCCCTTTCCGCAGCATGTGAACTCTTTCCCCAAAAAGTTACCCAAAAATTAGAAACTAGCCCATCAATAGCCCCCTTTCGGTTTGGAGCCAAAAACAACATCCGAGTTATGAGTTTTGGTGGTTTGGTGCCAAAATTACAATTTGAAATTCAAATTTAAATTCACATTAAAAAATTAGCACATTTCTAAAATATGCACCAACTTCCGGAAGCCATAACTTTTAATCCGACTGTCGGATCTTCAATGATAATACCTTTTCAGAAAGCTCTCGAAAAGATGATTTTCTAGAAAATAGGGCCTATGACATCTACTTTGGTGTTTCTGCAAATTTTTGGGCCCATCCGAAACCGTTTAGTGCCTAAAACTAGGCTCAAAAGGTTTTTTAGGGAAAAAAATAGAAACTGGAACTTGAATAACTTTCAAACCGTGAATGATCTTGACCTGATTCTTCCACCAAACTGCTCCTTTTTCCATCCCGAAACTTCCCATAAATTTCTGTCTTCCCACGCCTTCAAATTCACACCTACTAAAAATAGCAGTTGAGCAGAAAAAGTAGAAAATCAGTTCTAAAAGTTGGAAACTCTTATATGACAAAAAGGATATCTAGAAATGCAAAAACATCTACAAAAAGCAAACAACATGAACATAAATGGAAAACATCTTTTTTTGGGGTGATGCAAGATTTCCCTCACACCACTGGACGCTCATGCATCATATTATAAAATCTATTGCAACCAACATAATCACGAGAGGAAGCTTATTAAAATTAGGTGAAGATGCTTTACTTACTAAAATTGGGTTGTCTCTCTATCCTTCAAAGCCTCAATTGTCAAGAATATTGCAAACAATTATATATATAGAATTACACAAGAATACAAAATGATGTTTATGATTTTCTTAATTCACTAGACACTAAAGTAATTATATTGTAAAAATAAGAATTGTAATCGAATTTCATACCTTTTATGTTTCTAATGATCATAATGAAAATGATAATGGTTGTTTCTAGTTTTTGTTTCATATCCTCTTTTATCCTAAATATTCATGATTTGACAATTCTATGATAATTGAATGAATTTGTACTCAATATTATTAAAATTTTCATTTATATAGTTTTGATTAAGATAAAAGTGAGAAAGGATCCATGCCCATTACAAAACAACCATAAAGGCTAAACAAAAGAAGCTCACGAGAAGTGAGACAACTAAAAAAAATAGTAGCTAAAAAGAAAATTCTAGTTGAGAACTAAATAGTAGAAAATAAAAAGACCAATAGAGAAGCTGACATAGATAGGGACCACCACAAGCCCAACACTAGCTACTAATCACCCAACAATCGAAGACCCTTGATAGTCTGCCATTCATTCACTAAGAATTCAAGTTTCTCTTCAAAGGAGAGAGCCTTCTGCATCTTGCTAACATCTTCAATATTAAAGGAGGTAGAACTTTCCCCTTTCTTTCCTTTCTTTCCTTTCTTTCCTTTCTTTCTTTCCTTTCATTTATATATTGTTAGCCATACAATATTCTAGTAATTTTCTAGTGTGTGTGTTCACTACTATTATGAATATCTTATTTGATGATACTAAACAAGTTATTTTTCTTTTATAATTATGAATAATAGTGAACCTAATCAATATAATAATTATTAGATAAATTTATTTCTTTTCTATTTTATAATAAAAAATTGACCTTTTTTATGATTATATTTTACATATCAATATGTCTAGTTGTATTGGTCAAAATATTGTATCAATTTTGATAACTGTAATAGTTATCTTCATAAATTATATATAATTACCATAACTACAAATTTTTTACACACATAAATGTGTATCAAAAATTGTCATGGTTTAATATTTTTTTGAAAAAATATGACATATTTAGGAAGGAAAATTTAATAATTTGGGAATTATTAAAAATATAATAATGTTATAAAAGTTATTTCTTTTGCAATTTTGTTAATGTGATTTAATTTAATAAATTATATATCATATATTTTTAAAGTAATTTTGAAGGGTTTATGGATTTTAAATTCTTATGAATTTGATTTGTATGCGTTTTAAGATATTAGAAGATGGTTTTCATATATAATTTTTTATATCATATTGGTTAGTAATAATTATAAAACAAATGAACCTATTAATATTGAAATAGTAAAAAAAATATACTTTGTATTTTCTTTTTTATTTTTGGCTTATTTTGAGTTGGTATAATCCTTTACATCATGATAACAATATGTGTCACACAATTTCTATTTAAATTTAACACATAATGTAAGCCTTACTCGATCCCATCTTCATTCATTTCTAGGAATTGATTTTGATCTTTAGTTTATTCATTCCTACTCAAGTTTAAATTCACAATTTATGGGATTGACATAGGTTAGTTGAGTGATTTGTGCAAATGAACACACAATTTTTTAGTTTTTATTCAAACTTAGAATCAACATACTTTTTGACATGTGTGAGAATGAAGTACGCCAACATAATATTTTACATGTAATCTCTACTTAAAATGGATTTTGAATCTTACCCTTATTATTTTAAACATTCAAAATTCTTCTATTCTAGAGTAATCTTCAACATCTTATTGGACTCCTATACTAAGTTCCCTGGCAAGGACTTACCTTTGAATTCTTTTTTCCATTGTAATTCTACGCACTTTTCCTCCCACTTTTTGGTTTAAGCATCATTATTTTAGGAAGTTTATGAAGCTACAAGATCCATTAGGCACTTTGCTTAAATTTTTTCTTGAGCTCTAATTTAATTTATCTTCTACATGTTTGTTTATTAGATCTAGATAGATTTGACTACCTAAGAACTACAATGAGAATGCATTTTATAACTTGCATAGAGTTTATGCACATCATACTCAAGGTTGCATGAAAATGAACCATAAGATGCATGATTTTATTCATAATAATATGATTCATATAGTGTGTTAATGATGAGGAAAATCATTCCATTTCTCCCAAACCAAAATTTGACTATTTGTGCTAATTTATTTCTAAGTCATTCTAATTATAAATAAGTCTCATGAATATTTTACTATGGCACATACAAATTTTGACAAATTTTGTATAGATGATTGCTACATTAATTAGCATGCACAATCACATAGAAATGCATTTGATGATTTTCTAGACTCAAGAGACACATCTTATTCTTCTTGTGCTATATGACTGATTACATTTTCTAATGAGGTGATCCCAAGAAATAACTACTCTTATAACCAATTCATCTACTTAGTTTTTCATTGATTATTAGAAAATAAACTTCACATATGATGTACATATTGAAGGAAAGAGCATGAAAATACCTAAACAAATAAATTAAAAAATAATGCATTAGCTACCTAAATTAATTAAATTACCATTTGAAAACTTATTTACATAGTAGCACAATTTCACTTTAGTTACAATCATAGTTCATTTGATCTCTTTAAATAAAGTCTTAGAACTAGTGACCTACGAGGTACAATTCACATGGGATAATTCCACATGCTTAAACATAGTCATATATCACTATTTAACACTATTAATAATAATTTGAATGAGACATTCCAATATTGCAAAGAATAATAAAAAATATTCCAACATCCTTGCTTAATGTGAAATTGGAGGATTTACAACACATTTAACGTAATATAACTACTACATGTGTAGAAAAGTAAGATAATGTCATGATGATAATCCCCCTTCATGGTAAGAATGTGAGGCACAATTATTGTTAAAACTCAACAACCTTACTCTACATCAATGACTTCGTGAAGATATATATACCACATGTTCCTTTGTCCCAACATACTCAATCGTAATATTTTAAAGCTTTAAAATTTCACAAACCTTGTGATACTTGATATTGATATGCTTAATCCTCACATATGGTATTAACTTCTTGGAAAACACAATGAATAATCAACAAATCTCTCAACTTATGCAAGTGATCAAGCATCTTCACAAATAAATTATTTTATTCAACGATTGAGCTAGTCCAAAGTACTCTACCTTAGTTGTTGATTCTAAAACATTAGTTGGCTTTTTGGAAGACCATGAAATTAAAGAATCTACCAACAAGAAGACATAACCTAAAGTAGACCTCTTGCAACAAGGATATATTAAGTAATGTAGATTTTTGTAGCCATGAAGAACACATTAATCCCCTCTCTTTAGCTCAAGTCCAAAATCTAAAGTACCCTTCACAAATATCAAGATACACTTTACATATTTCATGTAATTGTTTGGTGGTTCTTACATAAAATTGGAAATTAATCCAATAACAAAAGAGATATCAAGTCAAGCGTGAGTGAGATACAACAAAATCCCCACTACACCCATAATCTATTGGATCTGCAACTTTTGTCCATGTGTCCTTTGTCAACTTTAAACTAGGATCATATGAAGTTTTGACAATTTTCACATCTTCCATCCTAAATCTTATCAACAACCATTTGACATAATTTGACTACAACAAACCTATCCTACTCCTAAAACTTAAAGCCAAAAAATAATAAAACAATCCAAATCTACTACCTCAAACTATAAAACTATACTTTAAAAAAAATAAAAAAATCTTCTCTAATTTTTTAATATTATTTAATATATTCTTACACTAAAATTTATATATATATTTTTTTAAATTATAAAGAATCTACTATATATTAAATCAATTTATATAAGTAATGTGAGAATCTTCTCTAGACTTTTTTATACTAAAATAATAAAATATCTATCTATAAAAATTTAAATTTAAAACTGAATTTTCAAATCCATAGAAAAAACAATAAAAAACAATCGATTGATAAATCATTCCATCTTTTATATATATATATATAATCGTACCATCTGTTACAAATTAAAAAATAAAAAAATAAACATTTTTAAGAATTTTTATATCCATAAAATAATAATAATTTTTACTATAAACTCAATTCAAACTGAATTGAAATCCATCCTTGACATTAAAAAAAAAAAGGGGAATAAACCTTGGAAGTCAGAGATAATGATTACACAATTTTTTTGTTCTAAGGATTTCGTATCTTGAACTAAGACTTATAGATGTGACATGCATATAACAAACAAAATTAAAAGGTGGAAAACTCATTCACATGGAACCTTTTTCCTCGTCTAAAGAAATATAGAATTTTATTTTAGATAGCAATATGGTGTGTTATAATGATAATGAAATTATTCAAAAGTAAAAAAATTATGAGTTAGTTTGTTAATTTTTGTTGTTATGAATTGTTTAAGTTATACATATAACTAGAAGTTTAGAGATTTAAATTGAAAGTTGTATAAAAATAGAAAAGGATTTGGTGGGAGTAGAGTCCATAACATATTGATATCTGCAATTTTGTTTGTATTGAGTTAGACAAGTTAAAAGATATGATCAAACCTACTACTACACACCATTTGTTATTAGTTTTTTATTTTCATGAACTATGTTAATGTTAGTGGATGTTTCTTGAATTATGTTGTTAGCATCTTTTATGTACATTTTCACATACAAATATATTATCCTAAAATTGTCTCATATTAGAATTTTCATTGTTGGGAGAAATGACATTTACATGTAGTCTTCCCTAGTCTCTACATTGTCTCCATCTTCTTCTTTGTCTTTCACAACCTTCTTGAATGCCTGCTTAAAAAAATAGAATTCATAGTCATACTAAAAAAAATTAACACTCTTTTTATACCAATTCGACTATAGTCTATAGTAAAAAACCTTGAGATTGAAATTCTCATTGACCAAAATATTTTGTAAATCTCCCTATTAGTGCATGCATTACACCTGTAACAATGCAAGAACTAGTTTTAGATAATAAGATGATGCAGGAGCATCCAGTGGTGTGAGGGCAATCTTGCATCACCTAAAAAGATGATTTCCATTTTTGTTCCTGTTGTTTTCTTTTTAGATGTTTTTGTATTTCTGGATACCCTTTTCGTCAAATAAGAGTTTCCAACTTTCAGAACAATTTTTCTGCTTTTCCTGCTCAACTGCTATTTTTAGCAGGTTTGAATTTGAAGTTGTGGGAAGACAAAAATTTATGGGAAGGTTCATGATGGAAAAATACATAGTCTGGTGAAAGAATCAGGTCAAGATCATTCATGACTTGAAAGTTATTCAAGTTCCAGTTTCTGCTTTTTGCCCTGAAAAACCTTCCGAGCTCAGTTTGAGGCACTAAACGATCCCGGATGGGCCTAAAAATTTGCAGAAACGCCAAAGTAGTCTACCAAAGGCCTATTTAGTGGAAAATCGTCTTTTCGAGAGCTTTCCGAAAAGGTATTATCATTGAAGATCCAACAGTCGGATTAAAAGTTATGGCTACCGGAAGTTGGTGCATATTTTAGAAATGTGCTAATTTTTGACTGTGAATTTAAACTTGAATTTCAAATTGTAATTTTGGCGCCAAACTGCCAAAAATCTTATCTCAAAGGTTGTTTTTGGTTCCAAACCAAAATAGGTCTATTTATGGGCTTGTTTTCTAATTTTTGAGTAACTTTTTTGGGAAAGAAGTTTGCATGCTGCGAAAGGGGGATCTAGGTAATTTTCTGTAAATTTGTAATTTGCATGTAATACAGAGCTTGGGGATTTGAGATCCTCTGCATGTAAGAAGTTCCATATTTCTGAATAAAATATTATTCTCTCTTTTGTGAGTGTATTTTTGTGTCTCGGGTTCGCTCCCTCGTCAGGTGGTATCAGAGCAGAAGTTCTTGAGTCTGTAATAGAGCACCGAATGTGAGGCAGTTGCAGCAGGACCTGTGAGTGTGGGTTGAAGCTAACAGATCTTGAGAGTGAAGGTCTTGTAAATAGGTCGCCGAATGTGAGGCAATTTACATGTGAAGAACCTGAGGGTTTTAAAAAAAATTGTGTTGTTGAGGATTTGAGAAGCCTAGAAAATGGAAAGGGGAAAGGGAATTATCATTAGATGGATTCTAAGGATTCCCAGACTAGAGGTAATAAAAAGGAGATTCAGAGAAAGAGAAATGATAAGGTTGCAACAACAAATAAATGAATTGAGGGATGAGATTGAAAGGAGGAAACAAGAGGAGAGAAGATTTGAAGATAAGTTTTATCCTTCTAATGATGTTTTGACTGCAAGAAAGAAAGAAGAAGTAATAGAATGTCATGCATGCGACATTGAGGAGGAAGAAGACTATGAGCATGAAGAGATTGATGAACCTGAAGAAGGATGTTTATTGGAAGACATGGAGGATGAGACTACAACGATTGCAACAGTAGAAGAGAGTTCTTTAAAGAAAACCTATGAAGTTGAGAAGGATGATTTACTCATTCAAATTGAAAGAGAATGGGATCAAATTATTGCAAGGGAAGAAAAAGTTGCAGCAATGGAAGATACCAAGGTAAAATTTAATTTTGATAAATGTTGTTATGAAGATGAATGTGCGGATAATGAAGTTGCAACAGAAGAGTGTCCTTTGAAGGACATAAAAGAAAGTGAAGGGGATGATTTATTGATGCAAATGACAGCAGTTGAAAAAGAATGGGATGAGTTGATCTCAGGTGAGACGAAGGTTGTAGTAGAATGTGAGGTAAAATCATATTTTGATGTTTTCTTTGATGAAGAATTTGTTGCAGCAATAGATCAATTTGAAAAAGTTGAATTTGAAGAGTGTAGAGTGAAGGTAAATGAAATTTTTTCTAGTAAATCTTTGTTAAAGAATAGTGGACGTGAAGATGTTTTGATTTGTGAATATGATTCCTTGTTAGGAGGAATGGAAAATGAGTCTCTTGATAATGGTACCAATGCTGTTTTGGGTAAAAGAAATCAGATTTCAGCGATGTGTTTTACAGAAGGCATTGAAATAATAAAATTTCATGAAGAAGACATGGTGGAAAGAGGGGGAGAAATTAAACCAGCAATAGAGGGTAGAGGAGTAAAGATGAAAGAGGATAATGTTGTGAAGTTGCAGAAATTGGTGAACAAAGAAATACTTGTGGACAAAGAAGAGAGGTGGATCCAAGACAAGCACAGGTTCTATAAATATTTCTGATTGCATCTCATGAAATATTTCTTTTCTACCGTGGGTATCTGATGCAGGAGCATCCATGGTCAAAGGGATATCCTCATCAATTTTAATTTTTTTAAATTTTCCTAAGGTTTGATAATTATTTAGTTGGAGTAATAAATTAAAATATTGGGCCAAAAAAAAATTGTAATAAATAATTGGTCTTTTATTTTAATTTTTGGAGTGGAGAAAGTCTAGGTGGCAGTGTTGAACTTGAGCTTTAAAAAGGCAATCTTGGAATGGATTTTTTTGGGGAGTTACAAATTTTTAAAAATCAATTAAATCCTCATAAATTGTAATAACGGAGATCTTGCATGCCCAAGTTGAGTTAGCAGTTACTTTTCTAATTGGGTTCCTATTTTCTAGGAGTTGGAATCTTGCATGTTGTTGCATATCTAAAGTCGTATCTATGAGACCCAGTTTTAGTAAAATGGGCATAACTTTCTCATATAGTAACAAAATTAAGAATTTCAAAATGATTTGGAAAGCTAAAAGGAAGGGGCACCAAACCCAGAAATTGTTTGAGGAGTTTCAAAAAAAAAGACACATCGTTGATAGGCAGAAAGTGACGGGTTTTCTTGGTGGTTTTGTGGAGGTTGTTTTGAGAAACTAATGGGGGTTTCTTCTCACACAAATTCTATGTATTGATGCTGCTCATTTGGAGAAGGGGGATTTGGAGAGTTGGTGGTTGCATATCCAGATGTTGCTGGAATGATATTGAAAGTTTAAGTTGCAAATTTTTTTTGTATGTGTGAAGCCCATGTTGTATGTGAGCATATGAGCTCCATGATTGTGTAATTCAAATTCAAATTTGAAATCAATATATATGTTGCATATTTCTCTTCCATATTTGTTGTTAATGTTTATTTGCAGCCTTCTTGCATAGTGGTTAATGTGTGTGGCTTTAGATTTGAAAGGGGAGAGTTTCCCTCCCTGCTTCATAAGACCACATTATGATTGAGAGAAGAAATTCTAATATTATTTTAGAGTACAAAATTGTATACAACATATTTTTGTCTTCTAATTTTGTGATCATTTAAGTTATTCCTTGAGATGTATCAATTTATTACTTGTTTCAAATTATGTATGCCTAAACTTTGGTTGAAACCTTAATCATTCATTCACCTATCCATTCTAACTTCCATACACCATCAACCTCCACTTCTTGGACACAACCTCTAGCATGATTCCATTCCCTCATTTCAATCCAACCTAGTTTAAAATTAACCATTGTCTATTATCTTGCATGCTAAATTTATCAAACTGAGGTTTGGGTTGCAATATTTGAAGGCATGTCCTAGGTCATTATCATAATACACCAACACATTAATTGAACATATTAGAGCACCAATATTAGAATGGTAGATTCTATATAATTTAGCTTTCCATTATTGTAAAGATTAAAAACATGAGGCTTGATTAAAGAACAAAGAAGTACCAAACTTTAATCCTTGCATAAAAAACCCCCAAGGTGTTCCTCAACACCATATTATTCCAAATCAACTAATAGATGAAGGTGAGAAACATCCATATGTATATAGTGTAGTGTAGAAAATTGTATACACTTACAATTTCACTTTATGTTTTGGCCCCCTAATTTATTGGACTTAATTAAGCTTCTAATTTTCCAAATTATGCATTTCAAGGCTTAATTTTTACTATTTTATGAAGGAGGACAAACATTAAACAAATGCATCCAATCATAAAATTATCCACGACTTTGAGCATCCTAAAAATTTGGGCTAGGACCCAATCGCCCATGGGTGACTAGGTCCCCCTTCTTAGTCGGGACCCAAATTCAAATATGTTGTTGGCGGTATTTTAACATCCAAAAATTAAATATGAAGTGTTGGCTTTTAGAATCTAATTTTCAGAAAATTGGATACACACCTATAAATACCTAGTTATTTTACCATTTGAAATATATCTAGCAATAACATACATTTCAAGAGCAAATACTATTGTCAAGAGCATTCAAGAGCAACATTTTTAGAGTATTATTACAATAATTCAAGATCCAACATCATGTCAAATTTTACGTGTGTTCGTGTTATTATCTTGTGAAGGCTAACATCTTTTTGTAGATCTCCAAGCATCCAAGTATTCAAGAATTCAAGAAAACTTATCAAGAAAAATCCAAATCCTTGAGGAGATGTGTATGACTTCAATCCATCAAGATAGCCATTAAAGGGTGGTGAGTTGTAGAATTGTGTTTATTCACCATTCCTTCCTTTTGATTAGCATTTATCATTGACATTTCCATTGTGGAAGTGGGAACACTTACACGAGGTTTGACGAGGCAAGCCCTATATGGCACAACATCCTCTCTCTTTGTGAATGTGTAGGTTGCAACAAGTTTGAAAAGGATTGAAGAGACCTTCCTTTCAATTATCATTTATCGTTGATATTATCATTGTGGAAGTGGGAACACTTACGTGGGGTTTGACTGAGGCAAGCCCCTATATGGTACAACATCCTCTCTCTTTGTGATTGTGCAAGTTGCAAGTTTGAAAAGGATTGAAGAGACCTTGAAGCCAAATTCTCCCTTATTGCATTTGTTGTCATCAACCCTGTCAAGACACATAAACTTAATTATAGAATTTATGAATGACATTCTAATAGTAGGACAAGTAGAAATAGAAGCTCAAATCCAACACCAAAGAACCCCAATTGTTGAGGAAGACACCCTAACAAAGACCTAGTCACCCAGGGGTGACCCAGTCTTGCTACAACACTCAGATCCAACTTTTGTTGATATGTACACATCAGTTTGCACTTTCCAAATCCACTTGTAGGGTTTTGTTTACATCTGTTTATCTTCAAAAAATTATATTTATCATATTAGGTCATATAGTATAATTAGGGAAATTAATCAAAATAATTTCCAATCCATTCCTAAGACTCAAAAGGATTAGATCCAAATTTGATTGACACCTTTGAGGTTGAAAGCCAATCTATGCACCTTGTTGATTTGTATCCTAATGAAATCCTAGAAATGATGGAATGTACCCTAGGTCATGAGTATTAAACTTAGGGCTAACCCACATTTTTATGTTTTATTTTGGTGAACTTGACATTTGGCATCATAACTTTCTAAATTGGTAGTCCTTTCAAACCCTAGATCTAGGTTTTGCATCATCATGTTTTGCATTTCTCATTTAGGGTTGCATATTGCATCATGAAAACTTATAAAAATCCAAAATTATTTTAGTGTGTAAGTACCTCTTGGTGTTAGATTTTCAAAAAATATAATGTGTTATTTTTTAACATTATATGTTCTTCATTGTAAAATCAACATAGATCCTTTAATAAAAAATAATGAACTCTAAAAAAATAATAAACTATCTCAAAAAATTGCATATGAATGTCCTTGTTTTGATTTAAATAGTAATGTTTTTTATGTATATTCAAAAAGAGTAAAATATAGGTCTGAAATTTCTATTTTACCTATTAAAAAGTGAAGAAACAATTTAATATAAAATCACTAAAAAATAACCATTCACTAGTTATTAGAGTTACTAATTTATGTCCAACAAATCATGAAAATTTTATTTATAGTTCAATAAAAATAATAGAAATATAATAAAAAATTATTCAAAATTAGATAAATATGATAAAAATAAATTTGTTTTTCTTAAATATAAATTGAATATACATAGAAAATACCACAAACCATTAGTTTCTTGTCACAATTTGTTGGTTATAATTGATAAAATGTATTGAAATAATTTATCTCCCTTACATAAATATCTAGGTAAATTGAATAAACATAATAGTGAATAAATAATCAACCAATATAATAGTAGTTAAGTTAAAAATTACTTAGAGTAATCTATTTGAACAAATGCAATAAATAAATAAATGGTACTTCTAAAAATTTGATATAGATATGTTGTGACAAATGTGTAAAGATGATTGATTAAAATGCATAAAAATCATTATTAATCAATTGAATTACTTAGAGTCTAGATATTGATGTTTGTTAGTTTGAATCATTTTTCTTACTATGAAAGTGATATGTACAAACTATAGCACCTAGTTATCCATATTAGATCTAGAAAAATATGAGAAATACAAACAACTAGATTTGAAAAACATATGATTAATAAAACTAAAAATAAATTAAATTAGCCACTAAAATAGGTTTAGAAAAATAAACTAATAGAAAAACACAAGTGGACAAGATAATTGTTGTAGTGATAAACTAGCAAAGACCATGACCATGATGCTATCCATTTGTGGTGAGAACTCCAAATTTAAAAGAACAAATGTCTCTATTAGGACTCAATTTTAAAATATAAAAAATTACTTGTCTCAAACCTTTGTGTATTTTGTCTTATTTTTCCCATCATTTATAATCAATTCAAGAGAAATTTTTAAATGGGTCTCTCTTGATCAATTTTTCTTAAGAGGAATGTATACAAAGATGGGGGACCAAAAAGTGGTTAAAATCACTTTTTGATCTATTATGCATATAACACAGGTCTATTATAACACGCTTACATTTTATTTCCATAAAAGAAAAAAACAACATTGTCCACATATAAAGAAGTAAACTAGTGTTATAACGCGATTGCATTATAACTTGCTTTAAAATTTACTAATCCTTAGGGTTGGATTTGCCTCAACACTCAGCCCCAAGGGTTGGAGTTGTATATTGATGCCCAAAGACATGTTTTCTATAAAATATAGAAAAATAACTAAATTTTGAGCATTTTCCACCAAGCTTGCATATTTTTAATGTTGATTCAAAAAATATCACAATAACATCAGACTCTCTTATCTTTCTAGCTGTGTAATTTTTTTTTATTTTGAATATGTTAAGTTTTTGATCTCCAACTTCTTTTGCTAGTGTTTTCTAATTTTTCCAAAAATATATGTATATTATTTTTTGTGTATTCTTTTTATCCATTCATACCATTCATATATATATATATATATATATATATATGAATGGATATAGACTCTATTATGTACACATTAATCAATTTTTTAAAAAAAATTAGGGGGGAAGAGCTAAATTTTTTGTTTTTCAAGATGTGTCCACTTTCAAAATTAATAAAAAACCATACATTCATTAAAAGATTATTATAAAAATCAAGCATAAACTTTGTAATGTTATCCAATTTTTCACTAAAGTGATTTATAAAATACTTAAAACAAGTCAACATTTTAGAGGGAGGATTATGTTATCTTTTTTTTTTTTAAAATAGGAGCACTTTGCATGCTCCCCTATTTGAACCTCTTAATATCAACCATTTCAAAAAAAATAGTTTAGAAACTAAATTTTAACGACTACAAATCATATTCTTGTCACATCTTCAAATTTTGAGTGTGGCTATCATCAATATTTCTCATCTAAGATTTATTTTTTACCAATTTAAAGAAAAAGTGATAACTTTTGACCCCATTTTTCTCCCCCACTTTCATGCACATACCCTAAATAGTGTTCCTCGTCATTCACCATGTTCATATCAGATGTTAGAAGTTAAAAATTCCTAGAAATTTCTATGTCTGGGAAGGTTTCAAATGATCATTGTCTTCAAATTTTCTATAGTTATGGAGTTTTAGTGTAATTGAAGTCTTCTTTGAAAAATATCTAACCTCCTATCCTAACCATAAATCCCCCATAGAAAATCCACTAAGTCTATTAGGCCCCAAGTCTTTCTTCATTCCATTAATTTTTGGGATTTCAATAAATGTTTAAACTGTTTCTTTGTCCCAATCTCCTACACCTCCCATCATTCCATTTTTCCTACATTCCCTCTAACCCTTTTCCTATATAATTTTAGTGGAAAATTAAACTTCCATTAGAATGTCTTATCTTGACCTCAAGTTCTATAGCAAAACACTACATTTATCAATATACTTCCTTTATTACTTTTATCCATTTGTAGACTTTCGATAAATTTTAGACTTCCATTGTCATGTACTAACTTAAGCTATATTCTTGACATAAAACTCAAATTTATTATCCTAACCTCTCATGTTGTATTGTGTTTTTCATTTCTTCCTAATTGCATATGTCACTAGTCAAGTATTCTCAAGATGTCATTGATGGCCTAATTTCCCACCTACAACTACTCTAAGAGGATTTTCCTACCTAAAAATGTATTTTCATCCTAAGGGAATGAATCTACATGCAATTTCAATGATGGGTGATGAAGAAGTCCAATTCACCATTAACATGATTGTTGGGAAAAGGTGTGTTGTACACCTTGCATTATGTATTTAATGTAATTATTCTTGGGGCCACTTAATGTTGCATGTAACATTGGCACATAAGTTAAGTTGATAAAATGTAATTATATAACATTGGAAAATAATAAATAAAGCATCCAATATTAAATAAAGGGAAATGGTTTGTAATCTCATAGTTATTGTCACATAGTTTTGTGAAATACCACTTAGTGGTTTTGTGGGAGCTTGCTTCTATAAAAGCAACCACAAAGGTAGTTATTGTGGAGATGCAATTTTGCATGATTAGCTCTGGTTAGCATTTGTAAGGGTTTGAAGCATGGCACAGGATGTGTGGTTGCATGCTTGTTCGCATGGATTGCTTGGAGAGAGCTTGTTGTTTCAATGGTGTTCATGGAGACTCAGAAGATATATTGTAATCTTATTGCTGAATAATATATGAGAGATGGATGCTTTTGGAGGCTGGGTTTTTTCCCTCTTGAGGGTTTTCCCAGGGTATATCTTGTGTCATATTTTCATGGGTATGTTGTCTATTCTCTTGCATGTGGATTCTGAATACTTAAATGCATAGATTTATTTATGGGTTATGTGGAAATTGTCTTTAATTGGCTGCAAGTTTCCAACAAGTGGTATCAGAGCTTTAGCTGTGGTTGTATAACCCTTGGTTGAGAAAAATCTTGTTTAAGTTTGAATCTATGCATTGCATGTGAGAATCAAAGACATGGCAAGATATGAAGGTGTTGCAGGTTGTTTATTACAGATCTGAGGGTTTTGAGTTTGCTGATTAAATGGGTTGTTTGTGGATCTGGGATGTGAGAAATTTTTGGGTGAAATAGGTTTCTTGGTTTTGTATTCAAATGGGGATTTTGGGGGTGAGCTTTCATAGATGATCTCCTGACTCAAAATAGACCTCACGGTTGGATCTGCATTGGCCGAGAGAGGAAAATTGATATATAATTTGACCTATTTCTGATACTGTGAAAAATTGCAAAAAAAAAAAATATTTGTGTCTAAATCGTACGTACGTCAAAAATAATATTAAAAAATTTATTATCTTTTCCCGTCGCCATTAAAATTCCTGCACAAATAAATAAATAAAAAATTAGAAATCAAAAGAAATTTGATTTGAAAAAAAATTATATTGAAAAACTTTTGAAAATAAAAGAAAAAATTTAAGTTTTTGGGGGAGGGGGGAGGTGACCCCACTCCCATACCTCTGCCTCTGCAGCCGAGGTACCAACGGTACTGTCGGTACCGCCAGCTCTGCAGCGGACGACAGCATAGTCGGTACTGCCGGCAGAGTCCGGCTGGACCAGCAGTACCGTCCGGCAGGCGGGCTCCTCCCACCCCTTTGTGGGGTTTTAAATCAAAACAAAAATTTAATAAATTTTTAATTATTAAAAATTTTCTTTAACCTTAATAAATCCGCCCATGCAATTTTTGGGGCCCAACGAAATTTTTATTATAATGGGATTTAAGCAGAGTTAATAACAATTTTGGGTCCGCCACCTAAGGAGTGGCGCCGCCTAGGTGGGGCTGCCTCCCAACTACTAGTGGTGGCTATTTTTTTTTTGCCTCAAGTGCAAATTACAATTTTACTTCAGAGGGGAATAATTTTGTTCAGATTGTCCGTTTTCTAACTTCTTGGATTCGTTGGAAAGATGACTCAGAGATCTACTCTATGGTGATAGATGTTTTTTAGATTCTATAGTTTTGATAGTGTTTTTCTTGTTCAAAGTCAGATGTTTATTTTGAACTTCGAGAGGTGATATCAGGTGCATACGAAGTCGGATTTTGGACTTCGAATAGTCAACGAAAAGCTTGTTAAGAGAACTATACAGTGGATCAGGTTTGGAGATATTTTGGCATGGTTTATTTGATGTTTTCTTTATCTGAGTTGTATATGGGTGTCTTTGACTATGGTGATACTATGAGTTTATGGATGATCAGATCTTGTAGATTTGATGCTGGATTCATTGTATGCTCAGTTGTATATCTCAAATTATTCTATTTTTGACATGGTTATCAGTATATGGTTGAATTTATATGCTTCATTGATATATCTACAAGTTGTGCAATATTGTAGGCGGTCTATACTTACATGTTGCATTTATGACTTGGACATGGGTTGTCTTTGCCCATTGATATTTCAATGTTGATGCGTGTTCAATTTTGGTCGCTTGGTTTAGTCACTTGGTTTGCTGGTTTTGTTGTCATGTTAAGGAGATGAGATGGTATTACCAGGTATAGTCATGATATGAGATATATGTAGTTGACTATGATTATGCAGATATGTGGACACAGTTGGGTTAAGTTGTTACATTTGGTGGTGATCATGGTGTTATGGATGTTTCTTGTGCTTTAGAGACTTTGGCATGTCATGATGGTTTATGCAGGTGCATTGTTGGTGGTGTTGGATTGGTTCCAGATTATGGTTGTGGCAATGCATCTTTGTGGTATGAGGATCATAGTTTTACTTTTCCCTTTGGGAGCTCTTGTTATATTTGAGTTCTTTGATTATGTGAGGGCCTTTGTTTGATCTTCACGAGGATATTGTTATCATGATGTCATGGATAGCTTGATTACACTTTTCAGTGGGAGCTTTTGACAGTGATGGTTTTGGCAGTGATAGATATGTTTGTGATGGTTTGGCGGTTGTAGTTATCTTCTTGGCTTGGAGATTATGATTCTATTTTTATGTTACTGACATTTCAGTTGTGTGTGTAGACTTGGATGATCTTCATGGAGAGGATGGTTGTCATGATGCCATGTGTGACTCGATATCACTGTTCAGTGGGAGTTGTTGGCAGTGACATGGATGCATCATTTGGTAAGGTTATCTCCATGTGATTGGAGATATGGTTTCTTGGTTTAGAGTATATTTGTTATGGATGTCATGGTTTACTCTTGATATGCATTTAGAGTTTGACATATTACATGCTCTCTTGAGACTAAGATGTATATATATGTTACATATGGTGCACGTGATCTCCTATAAGGAGATGGTTAGATCATGTTGTCATGGTTATGTTCTTGATTCACGATTGGATATATGACATTGATCTTGTGTGGTTCTCTTGGTATTGAGTACATTGACATTTGCTTGATTACTTCATGATGGTGCTATATTGCATTTGGAGTTTGGCATGGATTGGTTGGTTACAGGTACTTATGGATACTTGGAGACATAGGTGAGGCGTGAGTTCTCTTATGATTAGAGACATGTGTTGAGATGGTTACTCTTGATGAGATTTCAGCAGGGAGTCTGAGGAGCCTACACCTTGGTTGGGTGTGAGTTCAACATGGACCTTTGAGGAGAATGTTTTTGGATGAGTCATGATGACTTGGATTTCTTAGAGGAGCATTCTCATTCCCCACTCTTGGTTTACTCGGCAGTTTCACTTGAGAGGTATAGCCCATTCTTACTTTCAAGTGCTTTGTGTTTTATGCTTTATCTTCTCATGCATAAGAATCTTGAGCTATGGATATATGGTTTTGGAGGGTTCTTTTGAGGAGTGTTGGCATGTTTATCTCCTTATGCATTGTGATTACACTCATTGATGTTGAGTTTAGGAGATGTAGTGGGCTTATTTCCTTCATCGGGAATGGATTTAGTTTGATCTTGTTTGGCTTGAGAAGCTTACATACATGTTGATTACATGATACATATGTTATGTTTGATCTTGGAGATTGAACGGTTGGATGTAGTTATGGCTTTTATTTTGGGGTGTTGTGGAGGAGATCATACTTGACACAGTTGGCTTTTAGAGGTGTATGTAGGAGATTTTTCTTACAGGTGATTGATATACAGGTTTGGATATCATTGTGGATGATTCCTTGTTACTACATGATGTAGTTTACACTTTCTATATGATGTTATTGGTAGACTTGGTATGCCTTGATCTTTTTCAGATTTGCATTACCCATGCAGTGGGAGCTCTTGGATGTGTATGTCATTCTTGGACAGGTTTTGCACATGGAGTTTATGATTGCAGTTTATGGGTGTATATGTTTATGGCATGAGTTTACTATGTTTTGTATACCTTGGAGGTATGGACAGTTGGATGTATTGGCACTTGTTGTGGGTGTTATTTCAGTTTTGGGTTTGTGTATCTTAACAACTACTGGTGCATATTGATACTTTTGGATTGAGTGTATGTGTTTGGGATATCATTTGAGCATGACTTATGCTTCATTGTGACAAATTGAGTGGTTTCTCTATTGGATGGCTTCTTATCTTTGTGCATTGGCATGATGGAGGATGAGAGCATTCATGTTTGGCATGGTGGTCACTTTGATTCTTGTTACATGTATCTTGATGGAGCACATGGAGCACTTTGATTCCATGATGGTATTTGTGGCTATATGGATTGTTCATTTGATCCATGTTTTGAGGTTACTTGTTCCCTTTATGCAATATATACAACAAGTGGGAGAATGTTGGGAAAAGGTGTGTTGTACACCTTGCATTATGTATTTAATGTAATTATTCTTGGGGCCACTTAATGTTGCAGGTAACATTGGCACATAAGTTAAGTTGTTAAAATGTAATTATTTAATATTGGAAAATAATAAATAAAGCATCCAATATTAAATAAAGGGAAATGGTTTGTAATCTCATAGTTATTGTCACATAGTTTTGTGCAATACCACTTAGTGGTTTTGTGGGAGCTTGCTTCTATAAAAGCAACCACAAAGGTAGTTATTGTGGAGATGCAATTTTGCATGATTAGCTCTGGTTAGCATTTGTGAGGGTTTGAAGCATGGCACAGGATGTGTGGTTGCATGCTTGTTCGCATGGATTGCTTGGAGAGAGCTTGTTACTTCAATGGTGTTCATGGAGACTCAGAAGATATATTGCAATCTTATTGCTGAATAATATATGAGAGATGGATGCTTTTGGAGGCTGGGTTTTTTCCCTCTTGAGGGTTTTCCTAGGGTATGTCTTGTGTCATATTTTCATGGGTATGTTGTCTATTCTCTTGCATGTGGATTCCGAATACTTAAATGCATATATTTCTTTATGGGTTATGTGGAAATTGTCTTTAATTAGCTGCAAGTTTCCAACAATGATTGCTAATTTCTATTTATTGATTATATTCATGTAATCACCACATTATCCATTCCACATATTCTATGGGATTCACTTGTCTTACATGCCACATTTATGACCTCTTGTTCTTTGTCACTTATATAAGAAATTAGGTGGCCAAAGAAATGATCTTATATATAGTTTTATTCTCCAAACAAATATTAAATGGTTATTTTCTACTTCCATGAGACTACAAGCAACAAGGAACATCTAGGGTTTCAAATCTCGTAAGTCCAGTCACCAACAAAGTAGATTTTTTATAAATTACAAGGAGGTTGTTATATGCAAATAATATTAGTTAATTGAATGTCTTCATGGCCATTTATAGACCTTCAAGGGAAATTTGATGTGATTAATTGTGACAACATTATAGTATAAGGTTTCCTCTTGCAATATTTTTGGGATGATTAATAAGGATTTGATGAATTTTGCAACATTTTGATTCATTGCATTTGTAATGGCCTCTTCTTCATTTCATATGGACTTTTGGAGTTTAGAGATGGATTCTTAAGCATGTTTAATTGTTTGATATCATATTTTTGATGTTTGTATGTGTATAAACCATATTATGTGATGATTTAAAAGTGTTATGTATCTCAATAAGATGGGACTCTATAACCCACTAGATAAGGCATTGCTCCTAGAAGTTTATTATCAACCATACACTCAAAATTAAAATAAGTTTTACCAATAGTTTTGGTGTAGGTTAGTGTTCTATATGTACCTCATGATTTAGTGACTCATATAGGGAAGCATCTATAGCAAGCCATAATATTTTTTGTTGTAAGGAATAAAATGTTGTGCCTATGTAATGCCTGTCGTGCAAACCCCAGAGAACAAACATTGCAAACAATTTTTTTTTTTAAATACAAAGTAAACATGCAACTAAACATTAAAACATATTTACATTGCACATTAACGTTATAACATCAAGTCCTCTGGGGCACGCGAGGTCACATCGCATATCAAAATCATAACGAAAAGATAAAAGATATAAAACTAAATAGCTTATCCAATTTCCATCCATCATAACATTACAATATCCATTTATAAAAGTACATCCATGTAACTATAAATAAGAGTGTAATTACATTACATATTACAACCATAATAAATCTCATCAAATGAATGGTTACAAAGGTACATAATTGATACATCATCATTTAAAACATTACATTACATGTTCTCAATAAATAAATTACAACAAATCCTCCCATACATGCGGGATAATTACATAGTACATATAATATTTGAATTACAAAGTGAATAACTGGTACAGGCTCCAACTGAAGAATGCTGAGAAGAATGAATGTTGATGGGGAACCCAACGGGTGTGGAGCACATTCCACCCGACCATTTGGGTTATAAATAACCCACCCCCCATGCTCAGAGGTGACAAGGAAGTAATCACGACCATGAATGCCAAAAACCAACTCCAATAAAGGACAACATAGTACAATAATTCCAAATACAACATCAAGGATTACAAAGGACATAAACGAAAACATCCATGAGTCAACATAATAAACATAAAGCCATAAATCATGTCATAACGAAATAAGGAAATAAACATTAACCAAGTAACCAAAGAACAATCATAAATAATTTTCAAAAGAATCTGAAACAACAATCATAATACAATTCCAGAGGCAACCAAGAAACAAGGCATAAGGGTGTCTACTGGAGAGTGTCATCGCATAGCCTACATGGGTTATCCTAGCCCTTCCACCAACATGAGGCGTCAGCCCCCATCTATGGTTATCCTGGCCCATCCTCCTACTTGAGGCATCCACCCCATAGGGTAGCTCATGTGGACCCGTTAACCTCTCATGAGGACAAGGTTACGACTTTTCCGACCATGGCCTTCTCAGTCTACCATTAGTCTGTGATAGCCCTAATGCATAGACGAGGTATCCAAGATTATCTTATGTGTTTTTACTACCCATCCCCCTAAGTTCTATTATTAGGTTTCACTTGTTAATCTATTCTTACGTGGGTTATCCTGAGCCCTTCCTCCTTTTGAGGCACTGTCCCCGAAACACAAACCAAAACAAGGCAAGGGTTGTACCATAAGAAACAAAGCATATATCATAACCAAAGACCTACGAGGCATTATCCATCTCGCTAAACACATACACAAAGTATCAACACAACTCGTACAACCCTTCCAAAATAATAATGCTAAAATATGCAACATCATGAGCACATAATACAAGGATAGACTTCCAATGGTAAAAACATGCCTTTGGAAAACTAGGGTTCACAACCTCCAAAAATTGGGTTTATAAGATCGACAAGGTTCCCACATTATAAAAGTCAAAATGATAACTCAAGGAAATTAAGAAGTCAATCAGAATTAGAAACTAAAACAACGTAATAACTTTCACACCAAGTTAATATAATTCTTTTAATTACCTTACAAAACTTCTCTTTTCCTTGAACTAATTCTGTAATAAATTTCAATAAAAATTCCAATTCCTAATAAAATTTGTCTTTTCCATAATATTCACAATTATAATTTTTCATACTAAAAAATGAAATTAATATAAATATAAATCCAAATTCTAAAAATATTACATAAATATATATATATATATATATAAATTAAATAATAAACAAAACCTTGGCGAATGAATAAAGGTCGTCGTCCTTTTAAGTACAGCACACAATCATAATGATTGCTGTCGCAATTCGTAAGAACTACGTAGAGGGGAAGGGGGTACAGCCACGCCATCCCTCCCAACACATATAAAATAAATTACTTTTAATTTTTTTAAATTTAAAAGCTCAAGACAATGCAATGGGTACCAATAACAGATGGCTCGGGAATTTATCTAAAAAACACAAGCTTCATATAAAATATAAATGCAATAATATATATATATATAGATATATTTAATCATATCAAATTTATTCAAAAGAAATAATTTCTTACAAATATGAGCACAATATATATTTATATAGATATACATATATTATATATATATAAATATATATAGATAAATATTACAAGTCCATTTTAATAAAAAGATTGATCTTTTCCACAACAGAATGATGAAGAAATTGGACATTTTCAATTAAAATTCGATAGCATTTTCTTCTGTTTGTTTGCAATCGAAAACCATTTCTAAAACTCCAAAAGAATTTTTTTTCACAGACAACCTATTTATTTATTTATTTCAATTTTACTTTTAAAAGTGAAAGCTAGAGAAATGAGAACATGGAACCTAGAGTCATGCACTGTTGGAAATATGGTGAAGCTTTGCTTGATCCAGATAGCCTTTCGAATAACTCATGTTCCTTCCTTCAGAACTTCTTCTCTTGATTTCCTTGCTCAGGTTTTTAATCTCATATTCAATTTAGAAGAACCTCCCCAGTACAATGAAACAAAAAAAATGAAACAATTACCCAGAAAACTTCAAAAGATTCAATGTTTCAGAACTTTTTTTTTTTGGTGCAACTTCTATCCAAATCTTCCTGTGAATCCAAAACTCACAATTAGCAATTAAATAAAAGATATCTCTTCTTTTTTTTGAAAACTAAAAAAAATCCAAATTAAAAGAAATTTTCTACTATTAATTCTAGCTTTTTAGCCAAACTCAACACTTCATTGAATCCTTTTGCTATTAATTTGAATTTAATTCCATAAGTTCCCTTGTAAACACTGCCTGCCAATTTTTTTTCCAAAGTCCTTGTTAACCGTTTGAAGCCATTTTTAGAAAAAATTATCAGTAGATGTCAGAATGGGTTTGTGCCAGGAAGACAAATCCTGGATGCTGCTATTATGACTCATGAAATAATTCATTCTATGGAGAAAAGTAAGAACTAAGGTATGGCTTTTAATCTTGACATTTCCAAAGCCTATGATAGGGTCAGATGGATGCTTTTTATATTAAAAGTCCCAAGTGCTTGGATTTTAGCCGATAGATTGATTGAACATCAAGGGGTGTGTGAACTGCTCAAGATTCGTGCTTGTCACGGGATCCCCCGTCCCTTTGTCAAGAGGTCTTGCTGTGGGGATCCCTCCCTACTCATCTATCATGGTGGACTCCGAGTACTTTTGGAAAGGAATTTTTTCCTTGCTCAACTCAGGGAAAATTTAGGGGATTAGAGCTGCCTCCAAGCTTCCTCCCTCCGTTCTCCAACAGTTTGTTGATGATACATTTTTTATGGAAAGTCCTTTGTGATTGAAGCTAGAGAATGGAAATGCCTCTTGTAGGATTATGCTTGTGCTTCTAGCCAATGTATAAATTATAACAAAAGCAGTGTTTATTTCTTCAACACAAAAGCTAATCTCCAAGCTAAGAAGTTGCCTGAGTGCTTCCCTTCTGGGGATCTACTTGGGCCTGCCGCTTACTATTAAAGAGGTGTCACACAACCTTTGGAATAGTATTCTATAGAGAATGCAAAAGAAACTTGTTGGTTGGAAAGGCCAACTTCTTAGTAATTCTAGTAAACTCCAACTTCTTAAAGCTTCCCTCCAAGGAATTCCTGTCTACTTTATTTCTCTCTTTAGAATTTCAAACTCCATGGCTGATAAGCTGGAAAGAATTCAAAGGTCCTTTCTCTGGATGGGAATGGAGGAAAAAAAAAGACTTGCCTTGGTGAATTGGGACACGTCTATCACCCCAAATGTCAAGGGGGCCTGGGGATCAGGAAGATTACTAATTTGAACAAATCCCTTATTGCCAAGATTGGATGGAGTTTGATTTAGGAAAGGGCATAATGGTGGAATATAATGAAGGCTAAATACCTTAATTAGAGACAATTTTTTAGAGCTTTGGACCTAATTGATCTTCCTCCGGGCTCCAAGATCTGGAACAATATCCTTAAGAGTAGGTCCATCTTGAAGGAAGGGGTCAGATGGAAAATTGGTAATGGGAGATCAATTAGGTTCTAGGAGGACAGCTGGATTGGGATCAGACCCCTTGCTAATAGTCACTTTAATATTTTAAGGGAACATGCTAGAAATCTCATTGGTACTTACATTTCTGACTATACCTCACCTAGAGCTAGATGGAAAACTCTGAAGTTGTCTTTCTTACATTGGCCTAACCTTCTGCCAAAGGTTTTGGAGCTTCAAGAGCTTTTGAAAATGACCAGACTCCCTCTATTTCCCAAGGAGGACATAATTTTCTAGTCAAAGAATCACTTTGGGGAGTTCACTGTTAAGTCTGCTTATCTGCTGCTTCTTAGGTTTGGTGATGACGAGCAGTGCTGGAGGAAATTTTGGTTCCATCAGCTCATCCCTAAAATAAACTTCTTTTGGTGGACCTCCATCCATGTGAAAATTTTAACTATTGATAACCTTGTCAAGAGGGGCTTTCAATTCCCTAATTGGTGTACTTTTTGTAGAAGGGAAGAAGAAACCATCCCCCATCTTTTTATTCACTACTAGTTTGCTACCCTGGTCTGGCAGAATGTTTTATAGAGACTGAACATCTCTTGGGTTTTTAATAGAGATATCGACCAATTCATCTTAAATTGGAAATTCTCCTCCAATCATCCTTTAATTAAACTGCTTTGGCAACTTATTCCACCCCACATCTGCTAATGCTTGTGGAAAGAAAGAAATAACAAGATTTTTAGAGAAAAGGAAAATAATGTGGATGGTTTGTTGATAATTCTTAATAAGTTGCTCATGGATAATATCTCAACATGTAAATGGAAGATGCCTACTAATCCCTCGATTGCTTGGGATAGAAATATTGCTGCTACCTAGAATTTACCGAATGAGTCCCTGAGATTTGACAACTCTAAATCAATTATCAGGAAGCATACTAGATGGAGAAACCCTAAACTGCCCTGGGTTAAGCTTAACTTTGATGGGGTGGATAGGGTAGGGATGTCAGCTGCTAGAGGTATAATCAGGGACCATTCTGGCAGCCTAGTTGCTGCCTATACGAGGAAATTGTGCGATCATACTAGTAACTAGGTTGAAGGCATGGCTCTCCTCTAGGGTCTTAAGATTGTGCTATCAATTAGTGTCAAGACTTTGGAAATCGAAGGTGACTCAATGCTAATTGTGGAAGCCACTAAAGGGAAGATGAAAGTGGGATGGTCACTAAATGGTATTCTGGAGGACATTTTCCCTCTCCTAAATGCTCTTCAGGACTTTTCTATCTAGCATGTCTTCAAGGAAGGGAATGTGACTGCTGATAGCTTAGCGACGGCGGGTCTTGATATTGAAAGGATTAGGTGTTGGCAAAATGAGGTTTCTTTGCCCCCCTCGGCTTTGGTGTGTTTAAAGGAAGATCTCAAACATCTAAATGATGAGTTGTAGATGGTGCTTATGTATTTTTGTTGGGCTCCTTCTAACTTTGGTTGGAATTTCTGGCAGGAGTTAGCTTTTGAATTTTTGGCCATTATGTGAGGTGATGGGTTTCATATGTTTGGTTGATGGCTTGTATGACCTTTTGTGGGCGGATGATGTGGCGATTCTTTCTATCCTCACTAACCAATGGTGTCATCATTTTTTGAACCCCCTAAATTTTTGTGTTCATTTTTTTAAGCTTGCGGATTTCATGAGATTTTTTGTGACAGCTAAGTACTACGTCGATATCATGCCCTTACATGCTCTGGGAAATTCGCATGAGGGAGCTACTGCCCTTGCGTGGGTTGCGAGAAGTCACATTTATTGCCTCTATTTTCAACTTTTATGGTCACTTTTCACTGGCCTTTCCCCTCTCGATGCTTCTAGAATTGACTACCAACTCTTCTACCCTGGTTCCCCTATTTTGATCATTTGCATTTTTGGTGTGGGCTCTATGGGTGGGGACAAAGTGCATGTGGAGCCAAATAGGTGTGATGAGTGGAAAGCGGATGCCACTATTTGGCACATCTGTAAAGAGGGAGGAATTGCATAGTATATGGAGGCCATGACTGGTCATGACGAGGGCTTGTCTCACAAGTTTGTCACCTCGTGGAAGGAGGGTAGGGTCACCTTTAGTGGCATTTCCTTCGAAGTTTCTATGGAGGTTATTGCTAGAGTTACTGGGCTCTTGAATAGTGGCCGAACTTAGAAGAAAACTATGAAAGTTCTAGACCAGGTTAGTCTAAATCAATTTTTTCGTGGTGATGAGAAACCTATCAAGTTGTAGGGTGGCTTTGACCGCGAGGTGCTGCCGGAGCCATGGGATAAATTCTGTTTGGTGATTATGAAATATTTCATGCTGGAAGGAAGGTATGGGGTCTGCTATTATTACCACTTTAATTTCTTCAACCACCTTAGGAATCATCTGCATATTTCTATTCCTTTCTTCCTATATCATGCTCTTGACAACACTGTTGCAGAGTTTAATGAAGCCACTATTTCTAGAAAGAATTATACTATCCTTCACTAGGGCCCTATGTCTAGGCTTTATCATTTCCATATGGCATTTTGCCCTGCTTGACCTATCACTATGCAAGAAGCCCCATCTCTCCCAGCTCTCGACGAAACCCCAGTTTCTTCTACTCCCCCCTCTGCTAGTATTTTGGACATGCCGGGCCCAAGTAAGAAAAAATTCCTTAAGAATCCTGCTTTGAAAGCCCATCCCCATGGCGTTTCCCCTGTTTCGGGCCCGGGGGATATAGGTAGGGAAAGAAAAAAACTTTCCCCTACCCTGCACCCTAAGGCTAAAGCCTCTAAGAAAGCTAAAGTCTGCCATCAAATTGATTCTGACATTAAGATCACTGGAGAAGCTAACACCCCTCATCGATCTTATAGACTGGTTTGTAAGCAGGACAAGGTCAGAAGCCTTAAGGAAGCCTCTGATTCAGACAAGGATCTTGAGAGTGATAGTGAAATTCATGAGGAAATGGTGGTGGGAGGGGAAGGCCAGTTGGTGTTGGCAAATAGTGCTTCCCATGTGTCAGAAAGTTTAAAGAAGGACCCTTCTAGTGACACTGTGTTGGAAATTATCCCCCTGTCCTCTGTTGCGATTAAAGGAAAAGCCCCCTTGCAGGAAGACCACAAGAAAAAAGATCCCGCTTGGGAAGAAGTTGGTATGCTAAAGGGGAGATTGGAGAGGTTGGAAAAGAAGGTCCAGGAGGTGTCCCAATTTTCCCTGAGGATCATGCACAGGTTGGCCACCAGTCTCTGCTTACTGCAGAAGGATAAGTCTGCAGATGGTGCTGAAGATGATGCTGGTTTCAAGGAGTTGCTCGAGTTCCTCACGTCATATTGGGCAGCAGTTACACATGATATGCTTGGCAAGAAGGAAAAGAATTAGGTCGTTGGGCTTGTTTGTTATTGTTTATTTCTATGTCTTGTTGTTTGTTTTTCTATTTAAACTTGGTGGACCCCTGGTGGTCTTTGGACTTAGTGGGCTGGTTTCTGGCTTACTTGATGAACTTTGTTATCCTACTTTTTCTATTACTTTTTGTTTTTTGACGATGTGTTGTGGGTGATGGCTTTCTCTCTACTGTCACTATGTTGTTAGTGTGTTGTTGTTAGATGGCCTTTGTGCCTTGTACTTATGGGTCAACACCCTTGTTTTGCTACTTTTTATTTCAAAAACACTTCATTGGTCTTTTTTATCTTTTATTTTCTTTTATTGATTTTTTTCCCATTTAACAATATTTTTTGTTTTAATTTTGATTTTGCAAGCTTTACTTGCAATTCACACCATCTAATTTATTTAATTAGTTTATTTCATAATTATCCTCAACAAGCTAATTTAATTAAATTAACAAGATACTAATTTAAATATTTAATTAACATTTTAAATAAAACACATGACTTCTAAAATAAAAACTTTTACATTTTAATATAAATTATTCCAATCCTATTAAAAACATTTATTAACATCATTTAATTAAATAAAAAACATCATACAAAATACCAACATAAAATACATACCAAAATACACACACAAATTACTATAATAATTTGCAAAATGACAAAAACAAAGACACACAATACCACTCAATCAAGATGGTTTGACAACATGGGATAGTGTGACTTCCTTGTCATCTATGTTTCAACATCATGCCCGTTGGGTAATTTGATGCTTTCCCTATCCTGCCAAAGCAGGTGGAATCGAGACTCTATACCTACAATATCTTGCATACAAATAGGATCGTGTACATGTATATATATATATAATCAAAAACATCACATTGTGAGAAGGAATTGCAGCATAGTAGGGTACTCGTAAATGAGTGGTGCTACACTGTCCTCTCACCAAAACTACTCTAACAATTATAATAACGATTATGAAGTAACATTTCTAAACTAACAGATTGCATCATAATATAATTACCAAATCACTACATCACAATGTATTACTGAATCAAATTAAACATCACAAACCAAGGTAATCATAATGTCATCAACTGAAGTAACATAATCATAAATCAATCTAAACTAACCAATCCACCAAACCAAACCATAAATAGTACTATCACAGTCTCAAAGCATCAAACAAAAGCATAGAAAAATAACAAGTCCAAACAGTAACAAGAGGGGTATTACAACCTACATAGATTGTAGTTATGTAGTGGTGTTCATATCAACTTCAAAAAGGTTTTGATGCAAGTCAACAATTAAGAATCCTATGGGATTGTCAATTGTTGCAACCCAAAATCATAACCAAGGAAAATTTCTAAAAATGTCAGAATTTAATCTTGCAACCAAAGATTGTTATCATAAACATTTGCTTTCATCAAATTGATAAATCTTATTTTTACATCCAATGTGTTAAATTGATAAATATTTAACAAGATGTTTATTATTTGAGATTTTAACCCTCATTCAATCATACATTCTAATCAATATACTCACAATAATGAAATTAAATGTCTATTTTCATTTGATATTCAAACTCAAACTTTAATTATTAAAAAAATTTGAATAATACTCTAACATTATTCTCTTACATATAATTACATCAATTATTATAAAAATCCAATTAACAAAATCTTATCTTTTATATAAATACTTCCTAAATTCAAATTATAACAATTTTATAGAAAAGATTAAGACCCACAACAACCATGTTTTATTTGTAACATAAAAAATTCTAATCTTAATTTAGTTCGATGTGAAAATATGTGAAAACCTATATTTTATATAAATGAAATATTACCATTTGAAATATTAATATTTTGAATATATATAGTGTGTGTGTGTGTGTGTGTATGTGTGTGAGTGGGTGGGGGGAGGTCTCTTTATACACTATGGGTTGCTAATTAGGAGTGTCCACAACATTTCTCTTTTTTTGTATCATTAAAATTGCAAAATAATATATATAGTGTGTGTTGGGGGGTAGGGGGGGGGGGAGGTCTCTTTATACACTATGGGTTGCTAATTAGGAGTGTCCACAACATTTCTCTTTTTTTGTATCATTAAAATTGCAAAATAAGGTTTGATGTGAAAACCAATAACATATGATTATGTAGTTTTATATATATTTAATGAAAAGAACATTACTATTAAGATAAAAAAAGTTTGAAGGAATCTATTGGCTAAGAAGTGATATTTTTTCAAATGAAATTACAATTTGGAAGAAGACAACTTGTATATATACTATAATGTGAAAAGGGTACAAGTGTATATATTATAATGTGAAAAGGGTACAAGAGAATTGTCTCTTTTTGTTTTGATTTTAGAAAGGTTGTCATTCTGTTAAAGCAAAAAATGTAGAAAGAAGTGTGTTCTTAAAGGAATTCTATTTTTTATTGAAAAAAATTAGAAGGATTACATCAATGGTCAATTTATATAAATTGATTAATAGAGAACATTTAGTTATAAGAGAATTGTCTATTATTATTTAGAATTTTTTTTTTCCTAATTTTTTTAAGCAAAAGGCTTATAATCTATATATGTATATTTATTGATATAATAAAATAGTAATTACATTGATAAAAGAAGTATGTCTTTTGATTGATGAGATGGCATACACAAAAGGTCAGATTTACAAACATATGTGTTAAAAGATTGTCACAGTGATCTCTTCAAAAAGGTTTGAACTTACATTATTACATTGATTCCCAATAAACAATGCAACCATGAGCAAAAAATGGAAGGGTGTGCGAATATATTTTTGTGACACCATGACAACCCTTGCGAAGTTGAATATTAACCTCTTGCATCCATTATTACTAGAAAAGGTAGTAGCTAAATTACCATCCATGAGCTGATAAGATTGCAAAAACCATCTTTTGTGTTGAAGAGTTGAGGTTTAAAATATAAGAACAAGATGGTTGAAGAGTCGTAAGGTTGGTGGCAAGGAGTAAATCAACAACTCGAACTCCAATCCCCAAAAGTCCTTTTGAACTTCGCAAGTTGGAGATATCACTTAACCTATGCTTCAAGTGTTATGGTAACCCCTAATCGAGATCTCCAATCTCTGACCTCTGAGGCAAAGAGTAAATGAACAACCCAAACTTTGATCCCTAAGGTCCTTTCAGACTTTGTAAGTCGAATATATCACTTAACCAATGCTTCAAGTGTTATGGTAACCCGTAACTGAGATCTTCGATCCCCAAACTTTGAGGCAAGGAGTAAATCAACACCCTAAACTTTGATTGCCAAAGTCCTTTTAGACTTCGCAAGTTGGAGATATCACTTAACCAATGCTTCAAGTGTTATGCTAACCCATAACCAAGATCTCTGATCCCCAAACTCCAAGGCAAGGAGTAAATCAACAGCATAAACTCTGATCTCTGAAGTCCTTTCAGACTTCACAAGTCAGAGATATCACTCAACCAATGCTTCACGAGATCTC
>VDFB02007927.1:0-10663 GCA_007258455.2 Sequoia sempervirens | reverse complement strand
TGTTGTACCCAAAACCAAAAATTTTGCTTCACTAAGGCATTTTGCTTAATTGAGTCTTAATCTTGTTAAAGTGATGTCAGAAGGTCATTTTTGGGGTTTTTAAATATGGAGTTGGTGTCAGTGTCATGTCAATCTGTTATTGAAGAGATTTAAGGAAAATGAGAATTTGAACGAAAAACATCAAAATTTTCTATCTCTAGAGAAGAGAGCACATTTTCAAATGGGCGCCCTATCTTTTAGGGGCTCGGATCTTGTTTTTAGGGTTTGTCACCTCCAGTAGACATTTGTCCCACATTACGTCAGCTTCGCGATGAGCTATCAAGCCTATCAAACGGACCTTTTTTGTTCGAGCTGCGGGAGATACAGTGCAAAACGAGGCGAAAGCAAGAATTGGCTAACACTGGAGAAAAGCCCAATTTTGGAGAAAGGTGCCCATCTTTTTGAGGTGCCAAATGTAGGTTTTTGGCTAAATGCCACCCAAGATGTTTATCTCACGTTTGTTCAAGCTTCGCGATGCATCCGTCAGTGGGTGAATCTGAGTTGCTAAAGTACCTGAACCTGAGGTCGAACGTAGGGTCAAATCTTAGTCAAAATACCAAGGAAATTAGCAAAAGAGCACATTTTGGGAAAGGCGCCTAAGCTTTTCAAGTCTTTAATGCTTTCTTTCTGATGATATCAGATGTTCAATATGTCTGTGTTACGTTCAGCTTTCCATTGCCTTTTTCCGTCGGATCAGAGGATGACTTAGCAGCTTGCAGTCGGAGTTTTTGTGTTATTCTAGTCATTTCCAGAAATGGCTCGTCTGGAATGAAAAGAGCAGCTTTTCAAAAAGGCGCCCTTGTTTTTCACCCCTCAGACGATGTTTTCTGGAGACATGTGCCTTTGCAGCTGTCATGCAGAATGAAGTCAACTACGCAATGAACCTGAGATCCAGTCCTAAAAGTTGATAAATCAGAAGTTATGAAGGATTTATTTTTCCCTTCGTTCGAGATGCAGATGTCAAAATATGGCCGAGTCTGAGAAAAAGCGCAGCTTTTGAAAAGGGCGCTTGGATTTTTGAGCCTTTAGATGTCAGTTTTATGGTTTTCAGTCTCAAGATACCTTTTGATCAATTTTCACTTAGCTCTGCAATGCACCTGTTAGCCAGCCAATCGGAGAAGTCAGTCAACCAGTGTCAGAGGATGAACAGAGGTCCCAACAGAGGTTTTAGCTTAAATTTTCATGAAAATTGGCTAGGTCTGGAATTCGCTTCAGAGTTCAAAGTTGGATTTTCGAAAGAGAGTTGAATGGACGCCTTAACTAGAGTTATGACTGCAGTTAGACTAAACGTTTTCTGGGTTGTCATCTTCAGTTCGTATGTTGGAATGTTGAGTGATCTTTCAGTTCGCATGTCGAGTTAACTAGTTTGCATGTTGAGTTAACTACCTTGCATGTTCAGTTAACTTGATTGCATGTCCACTTAACTGAAGATTATCAGTGAATGTCAACTGGAGTTCACATGCATGGCAAATTTGGTCAAAATTGTGAAGTTTTAGTGAAGATAGCGCTTCATTGAGTGTCAACTGAAGTTCAAAAGGGACAACATGAATAATGAAGCATTAATTTGTGAAGTATGGCGCATTTGAGTGTTAACTGAACTTATGAAAAGGGTTGCCATATTTAGGTTTTAATAATGAAGCATTAATTTGTGAAGTATGGCGCATGAAGTTGTTATCTTCAGTTCTCAAAAGGGTCACCATGTTTAGATATTTTATTGATGAAGCATAAATTAGTGAAGCTACGCCCTTTTGCAAAGAATGACAACTGAAGTTCCAAAAGGGTTGTTATTTTTAGAATTGAATTGAAGCATAAGTGTGAAGTTGGTGCACTTCTTGAAGGCCAACTGAAGATTGAAAAGGGTCTCTATTTTTAGAATGTTTATTGCATGATATATGGCGAATTTCTTATTGCCAACTTTAGTTATCAAAAGGGACGCCTTAGTTCAAATTTGTGAATCTAAAACAAGCGTGAAGGATGGCGAACTTAATATCAAGTGCTAACTGAAGACAAAGTCGCATGAAGTTGTTAACTGAAGACTGAAAAGGGAAACCCTAATGCATGGCTCTTTAATTAGCATATTTGAGTTTCAGTTAACTGAGATGGGGTCCAATTAGAAACCAAGCGCCATTTTTCAAGCTTTAGTGCCTTATGCGAATTTCAATGATGAAAATCTATATATTTCAGCAATGGTGTCCATTATTTCATCATCTTTTGCTCTGAAGTTCATATTCTTTTTGAATGACCAGCAAGCTAAAGGTGCTATAGGTGTCTGAATTCAACGTTCTTCGAAGCAACGAGTTCAGATTGTTCAGAGGAAGGCGATTCTAGACTTTATTTTCACTTTGCATGCAGGTTTTATCAAGTTCCAAGGAAGAAGTTGGCAGATTTTTCAGAAGCAGACAAGCAAAACTTTCTATCTTACATCTTATTCAACTATTTCTAAGTCTTAGGTACTTTCTTCCATGTCAAAGAAATTCAACATTAGTCGATCATTTGGGTTGTATGTTCAACGTTTGCGGCCAGACCCACGTCTTATATTTTCGAGAAAATTGCCCGATAGCCTTCATTTGACTCTGTGCTTTCCGAGAATCTCTTTACGTGTAGGCTTGAATCACATTTTTTGAAATTATTTCTCTGGGTTTGTTTAGAATTGAGTTGTTCACACCCATATTCGGAAAAAATTTAATTTACATGCAAAATATTTTTAGCCTTGTCCAGATGTTTTCAGAAAGTTCTTCAAGTATATTCGACTTTACAGTCAAAAGTCATCATTTTCAAAATGCAGTTCAATCTCATTGATTACAAGGTGAAATCGGCTCTTACACATAATTTCATCAAGACTTCAGATACGAACCTGAATCATGTTTATCCAGTGGTTAATCTGAGCAGTCTGAAAGGTGTTAGCAGCAATTCGTTGAGGAATCTTGAGCGTTCCGGGTTGCTGGCAGCGGCATCCATTCCTGTTACTACTTTCGATCTTGAGTTCGTTCTTGCTTGCATCAAGCATTATGACTCATCTTCACGTCAAATTAGATCAGTAGATGGGAAGGTTGTTTGCAGTATCAAACCGAAGGACATAGAGAAATATTTTGCTATTCCTCCTCATTCAGATAACTTTACTGTGGTTCTTGAAGCTTGTGAGAAGATATGGGATGCTGATCAACAACATTCACAGAGGAAAGTGGCTCAGAAATGGTTGAAAGTGCAGAAAACTAACATGCCTAAGAAGGTTGGTCGTGGTGAATTTAAAGAGGAAGTTGTTGTTTTGATAACTTTGCTCAACCGAGTTACCGGTCAACCAGATGCTAGCACTTTCTGTTCATGGATGTTTTACCTGATAACCAGAATTCTTGATGGTACAGAGCATTTTGATTGGGCTATGTTGATTAGTGATTGCTTACATCAGCAAATTACTAACTTTCTCAAGTATCATGAGTTTCATATGATATCCTACTTGGTTTACTTGTTTGCTTTTCAAGGTAGCTACAGGCTTCTTAAAACTAATGGCACTCTCGGTGTTCAGCGTGTTCATGAGTATTATCCTCAGTTGGAGTTTTCAATCGGCGGAGTTTCGGCGATGAATGATCACTTTTCCATGAAAACCGGTTAGAAATCTTTGGTGACCGAGATGTATTTATTCTGCAGGCCGATCAGCGATGGAGACTTGGGCGGATTAGTTTATCTGATTCCTGCCTGCATCAGTTTATGGATATGTTGGAGGCATGATCTTGCCCAAGGTATCCGTGGACAGATCATCTTGATTCCTCGAGACCGGATACAGCATCATTTCTCTACATGAGTATTTCATTTCCATTCACATTGGGAATTTTCACATGTAATGCGGCGGATGGGGTTTTATGTCTGATTAGAAAGTTTCAAACTCAAGACTTATCTTGAGAGGCGTTCCTATGATCCTCTCGGTCATTATGTCTGGTCGGTTAGGCGAGGTTGCGCTTAGAACTCTGGGCTATTGAAGATGAATTCGAGGGTTTGGTGGTAGTACTATTGTAGACTCATGGTGACTCTACGATTATTTATCAGGAAGATGTTGATGGTCCTGGATGATGATGGAGAAGTACATAATGTCCTTTTACAGTGATCTTTTCTGTTGACCGTTGGCCTATTCCGGTGACCCGTAGGCTACGCGGATGGTGAGATTAGCGTTTCCTTGTTTTGAGGTGGTTATTGCTTGAGGTTTTTGAATTCTGGTTGCGGATTCTTTCTAGGTTTTCCGAGAGCTTCGCAGTGGTGTGTTCAGTTTGGCTTTCCGGGCAACTTCGCGAATTTACTATTTTTAGTAAATTCTATTTTTGGCGGTGGACAGTTTGGGTTCAGTTCAGTTGGTCCTCTTCTTCAGTTGTTTCAGTTGGCACTTCAGTTCTTGGCCTTGGGCGCATATTTCTTGGAGAGATAAGTATTTTCATTATAATATTATATTTTAATATTATACCCCTTTTGCCTAGCAAGTACAACTTAAGTTGTTTTTAAAAAGGGGACTTTGAGGGTCAAGGCGCCATGAGAAGATAAATTATATTTTTTTAAATGTCAAATATTGAGCCTATGGATTGGGACGCCTTTTTGAGGAACTTAACTTTATTTTTCAAAGTGAAATGTTTCAAAGGTGAAATGGGGCGCCATCTTGTGGAGGGAAAAGGTGAATTTGAAATTAGGGTTTTGGGCGCCTTCTTGAAACTTCTAGATGTTTCTCTCTTGTCTATTTAATCAGGCCTCAGCTCTTCATTTGGGATCTTTTGTCTACTACACCCTTATGCTGCTGGATTATCTTCAGGCACTCGCTTCGAGGAAAGCACACCTCCTATCATTGGCTCTTCTTCTTGCTTGAAAGATAGCAACTAGTTGAGAGGTTAGCTTGTATTAGGTTTGATTTGCAATTTTCAATTGAGTGATTGTTTTGGAGTTCAAGTTTGCATATTGTGTCATATTTCTGATGTTGCTGAAAGTCAATGTGGAATGTAAGTTTTACTCATAGCTCATGAAATAAAAATGCTATCATTCTGGGTACTGAGTCTCTTGATTTGTCTATGAAAGGCTACCATTCTAGCATGTTATCAGATTTTATTAGTGACTGTGTGATTTTATAGAGGAAATTCGCCCTTGCAGCTGGGCCGTACCATCTTGAAGTACATTGAAGTTTGTGCAAAATAAATAAGGCATGTTTGGGGTGGTTTAGGGATTGCATCCTGGGCGCCTACATCAGTATAGTAATCTGCATTTGATTTCTAGTCAATAGGATGTGTTTAGAGTGAGTTATGTGCAATTTAGTGAGTTATTATGCTGTTGTTCTATATTAAATCTGTCAAAAACAGTCATACCAAATTTGAGGAAGTTGATTAGTTGTGCGAGGAGTTGATATTCAAAGAGTTTGTGAGTGTAGAGGAGGGTTCTTATCTTGTTATAGCTTTGGAAGCTCTTATTCTTATGATCTTGGCAAGCTCTCTAATTTGTTGTACGTTGAACAGTAGTACTGTCAGCAATTCTCTCCTTTCATTTTGAATTTACATGTACTTCCCACTGAATAAGTGGAAGAGGTTGGCTTGCCGCCTATTTGCTTTCAGTTGAGTAGTTTAGGGTTACATTATGTTCATCATGCATTGATCCTTTGACCATATGCTCACCATCTCTCGGCGCCATTCTTGGTTAGAGTTCCTTTCAGTTTTACATTGCATAGATCCTCTGACTAATGCTCACACCTTGCCCACATCGGGAACCTGGTGTAAATTCTAGTTAGAGTTACTTTCCGCATCGTTTTGGTTTGTGCTAACCTTAACGGGTGCGTGTTGCATTGTAATCAATTGTGAAAAAATAAAAAAAAATTGGTCCGATTTGTTACAGTGGTATCAGAGCCATGATTCTGCCAACCTGTGCCCAACAGTGATTCAGTGGTCAGATGAGTGACAGTGATTGCAGATACTTCACCAGAGGTCAGGCCAGAAGACAGCAGACACAGCTTCCGCCAGTGCCAGAAGTAGATACTTTATCAGGGGCTTTGAGAGAAACAGGCAGATTAGTTGGTAGTGGTAAAACAGTTGAGAACATGGTTGAAAGTCATAAGCAGGCTATGGATGAAAGAGATGAAAGGATGGAAAAGAAATTTGATGGAATGATTGAGTTGATGTCTCGATTACTTGCTCGAATGGACCAGCAAACCCCTCAAAATCCTATTCCCAATCAAAACCATGCTACAGGAGAAAGTAGTGGGGTCAATGGGAACAATGGGAATAATGGTAATGGAGGCAGTAGAACAATTGGACAGCATGATGCCATCTCTAGCAGATCAGCCTCTAGGCCGCTCTTTCCTACATTCACTCCTAGGGAAGAAGAACAAGTTGAAGCTACCATTCCGTTGGTAGACGATGCCAGGCAAGCCTACATGGAGTATACCACCCTACCTCCTGATCTTAGAGACCAATGGTCCTTTGATCAATTCTTGAACCAGAGAAATAGTAGAAACGGAGGAAGAGTTGATAACCGAGCTTATATGGCTCCTAGAACTGATTTTCATCAAGCCTTAGGGAAGGTAACATTGGCTCACTTCAATGGAAGTGATAAGTGTTCAGCAAGATCGTGGGTTCAGAAGTTAGACAACTACCTTTCACTTCATCCCATGCCAGAAGAAGATGCCATCAAGTTTGCAACACTTCATTTAGAGGGAGCTGCCCATGAGTGGTGGTACCATGGTTTGGTCACTCTTGGCCATAACCTTATTCGAACCTATGGAGAATTCACCAACAAGCTGATTGAAAGGTTCGACACTAAGGATCCTGAAGTAAGATTTCGTGAGCTTGCACAACTGAAGCAGCATGGCTCCTTGGATTCTTACATTGCTGATTTTCAGAGACTTTCTGTGATGGTGCCCAACATCACCGAAAGAAGATTGGTTGTTTTGTTTTCCGAAGGTTTGGTTGAACCCTTGAAAGGGTGGGTGAAAGCTTTCAATCCACCAAGTCTTGATGAGGCAATCAAGAAGGCTCGTAGTATGGAGTTATCAGCCCCTAGGCCTAAATTTCCGCCTAAGCCTTTTGGCCATAAGAAGGATAAGAGACATTCTTCTAATCAGCACAAGAAGTTCCCACCTAAGTTGACTGAAGAGCAACGAGAACAGCTCAGAAAGGAGGGCAAGTGTTACACATGTTTAAAGCCTTGGACTAAAGGCCATAGATGTCCTGGAAGAGGACGTTATAATCAAATGGGGACCTATTCTGATTATGAATCAGCATCTGATATGTCTGATCAGCAGTCTTATTTTGGGGACAGCGAGGCTGAAAGAGCCACAGAAGAGTCCGATCATGAGCAAGGAGTTGGGGGCCCTATTGCCCAACTCTCTAGTTTCCAAAAGAACGAATCTTTCAAGGTTCGTGGTGGAGTTGGAGGTCATCGTATTGTGGCATTAATTGATACTGGTGCAACGCATAACTTCATTGATGAAGATGTGGTTGCAAAGAGAGGTCTCAAAACTGAAGAATTTGAAGGCTTCAAAGTCATGGTGGCTGATGGGTTTCATATTTCTTGCACCCGAAGAGTTCCTAACGTGTCTTTGCAGTTGGGAAACTATGAAGTCAAAGATGACTTCTATGTGGTTACTATTGGTGACACAGATGCAGTTTTGGGCATACAATGGTTACATTCACTTGGTGAAATCTCTCTCAATCTACAAACAATGGAGCTCAAGTTCCAATCTGATGGCAAGAGGGTTGTATTGAGAGGAATGTCCAATGGTGGTCCTCGAATAGTTTCATTCAAAAGGATGGAGAGGCTGATTAGACATGACCAAGTGGAGTGGGCTGCGGAATGCATGGTTCTTCCAGCTAGTCCAGTTGAGACCAAGAGGGAATACCCTCCAGATATTCAGTCTATACTCACCAAGAGGAGTAAGGTGTTTGCTAATCTACCTCCTGGGCCACCACCTGAAAGAGGAGCTGAGCATGTCATTGAGCTCAAAGAAGGGGCCAAACCAGTCATCACAACTCCTTACCGATATCCTAAGAAGTAGAAGGATGAAATTGAGAAGAACATAAAGGAACTTCTGGAGATGGGCTTCATTCGCCCTAGCAAGAGTCCCTTTGCTTCAGCTGTGGTTCTTGTGAAGAAGAAGGACGGCACTATCTGCATGTGTGTGGATTATCGTGCCTTGAATCAAAGCACAATAAAGAATCGGTATCCTATTCCTCGGATTGATGAGCTCATTGATGAGCTACATGGTGCTAAATTCTTCTCAAAAATTGATTTGAGATCGGGTTACTATCAAATCCGGATGAGGGGTTCAGATGTTGAGAAGACGGCATTCAGATGCCACTATGGTCATTTTGAGTTCCTAGTCATGCCCTTTGGCTTGACTAATGCTCCAGCCACTTTCCAGTCTTGCATGAACAGAGTTTTCCAGAAGCAGTTGACGAAATTTGTGTTAATCTTCTTTGATGATATTCTCATCTTCAGCAAGACATGGGAAGAACACCTCAAGCACTTGGAGGAAGTGCTTAGCATTCTTGAATCAGAAAGTTTGTTTGCAAAAGAGTCCAAATGTGAATTTGGCATGAAGGAGCTGCTCTACCTTGGTCATATAATCAGCGCTGATGGGGTGAAGGTTGATCCAGAAAAGATCAAGGCAATAGTAGATTGGCCACCTCCAGAAAATCTGACTCATTTGAAGGGGTTCTTGGGTCTTTGTGGCTTCTACAGAAGATTCGTGAAGGGTTACTCTCAAAGTGCTGCTCCTCTTACTGACCTCTCTAAAAAGGGGGCTTTCATGTGGTCAGAAAAGGCTCAAAGTGTGTTTGATAAGTTCAAGAAAATCATGAGTTCTTGTCCAGTATTGGCCATACCAGATTTCTCCAAACCCTTCGAGTTATAGTGTGATGCATCAGGGAAAGGTATTGGGGCTGTTTTGATGCAAGATAAGCATCCTATTGTGTTTGAAAGCAGAAAATTAAGGGGGGTTGAAAGAACCTATTCTATCTATGACAAGGAAATGCTTGCAATCATGCATGCATTAGCCAAGTTCAGACAATATCTGGTGGGGAGCAAATTCGTGGTCAAGACTGATCACAACAGTCTCAAGCACTTCATGCATCAGAAGGATTTGAATGAAAGACAGCAGAAGTGGGTGAGTAAGCTTCAAGCTTACGATTTTGACATCGAGTATGTCAAAGGGAAAAACAACATTGTGGCCGATGCTTTGTCCAGAAGGCCTCACTTGAGCTCATTGTGTGAGCTTAATGCTGATTGGAAGGAGTTGTTGCTTGCTGATTATGCCAAAAATCAGTTTGCAACCAGCGTTATTGAAGGTACTTTTCATGATGAAAGGTACAAGGTAGTTGATGGGTTGATACACTACAAGCGAAGAATCTTCTTGGTGGCTGATTCTAAACTTAAGAAGAAGATTTTGATGACTTTTCATGACATCCCACTTGCTGGTCATCAAGGTTACTTCAAGACATATAGGCAGATTCGAGAGAGCTTCTCTTGGAAGGGGTTGAAAGATGATGTTCAGCGTTACATCAAGGAGTGTAGCACTTGTCAAATGAACAAAAATGAGCACTCTCTCCCAGCTGGTCTACTACAGCCACTTCCCATTCCAAATCAAAAATGGGAAAGCATCTCGATGGATTTCATCACCGGATTGCCTAGGGCTCAAGGCAAAGATTGTATTTATGTTGTAGTGGACAAATTGACCAAGTTCGCTCATTTTTTTGCCGTCACTAGCACATTTTCAGCAGCTCAAGTTGCAGATTTGTTCTTCCATGAAGTGTTTAGATTGCATGGGTTGCCTAAAAACATTGTGAGTGATAGGGACAGCAAGTTCCTAAGCACCTTTTGGCAGGAAATTTTTAGGATGAGTGGTACAGTGCTTACTCCAAGCACTAGCTATCACCCACAAACAGATGGTCAAACGGAGATTGTGAACAAATGGTTGGAGGGCTATCTCAGGAATTATGTCTCGGAGCAGCAAAGAGCATGGGTGAAATGGCTCCACTTGGGAGAATATTGCTACAATTCATCTTTCCACATGTCAATAAAGATGTCTCCATTCATGGCCCTCTATGGTTACGAGGCTCCAAGCTTTGCTGATTTGGTGTTTGGCGATAGCAAAGCTCCCCAAGCCAAAGATTGGTTGCAGCAAAGCCAAGATGTTTTGAAATCCTTGAAGGACAACATTCAAATGGCACAAAATCAGCAGAAGATGTACGCTGATCAGCAGCATGTTGAGCGCTCATTTGAGGTTGGTGATATGGTATATCTTCGGCTTCAGCCTTACAGACAATCCACACTTAAGAAGAGTGGAGCTGAGAAGCTTAAACCACGCTTCTATGGACCATTCAAAGTTGTTAGAAAGGTTGGAGCGGTGGCTTATGAGTTGGAACTACCTTCGAGTAGTAAGGTCCACAATGTCTTCCATGTGTCTCGCCTCAAAAAGGCACTTGGACACAATGTTGTGGCTTCATCACAGTTACCTCATTTGGATGAAGAAGGGCAGTTGACTTTGGTTCCAGAACAGATTATTGATTCCAGAGAGCGTTCCCTGAGGAGGAGAACAATCAAAGAGTATTTGGTAAAGTGGAAGAATTTACCATTGGAGGATGCTACTTGGGAGGATGAGGAGATTCTA
>VDFB02007926.1:388745-445260 GCA_007258455.2 Sequoia sempervirens | reverse complement strand
GTATCGTGGTTTGCATACCAATAATCTTATGGAGGCTAGTGCTATTCTTATGGCGATTGAGCGGGCGGTTGGCCTCGGGTGGCGGCGGATTGTTTGTGAGTCTGATTCTCAGGTGGTTATTGATATGTTGCATAACCAACAGTTGGAGGATGTGAATTGGCAGTTAGGTGTGGTTGTCAAGCAGATTATTTCTATGTGCTCTACTCTGGAGTCCATTGTTTTCCGCCATATTCCGCGGGAGTGGAATAGAGTGGTTGATGGACTGGCTAGATGGGCGACTGAGAGGACTGATTCTTGGTCTGTGGATGGTTGGGGCAATCTTCCTAATGACATGGCCCCTGTTCTTGAGGAGTGGGTGACTGAGGATATGAGGTGCTTCTTGGGTGTGAATTCATTCCTGTTTTGTTGGACCCCTTGTGGGTTTTTTCTTTGGACTTTGTATTGTTGTTTTGATTCAATAAAGTTTTTACCCTCTTTTTATTTAAAAAAAATATATATATAAGTATTAATAATATAACTATAAGATAATAATATTATAATATTTAATTAATATTATAATTTTAAATAGCCTATAGCTTTTGGCTAGGCCTATTGAACAATACAATGCGAGGGGGCCAGCCCCCCTTCGTATTATTCAATGAGACGATATTATGACATTTGTTCTTAGACTAGAAGATTACCGAGGAATCAAACAATATATATTTTGTGGGCCCAACTATTATAAGAAAAGGGGAATAATATAAATATATAAATATTATATTTTTTGAAATAATATTATTATCAACAAGATTGCTTAGGAGTTTGTTAATACTCCTCAGCTTCTTACATTGGTAAATACTAAAAATTCACTGAGTCTGTAATCATATATTTTCACAAACCTTTAAACACACTCACAAGAGATTAATATAATATTGTAAAAACATCAACGGATCCCAGGTGCATCGGATTGGATCCCGAATCCGATTCGAACCGGACCTGGAACCAGCAGCTTGGCCTACAGATCCGGTAACATAATTTTTGAGTAGTGCAAATACATATTTGAGGCATGAACGCATTGGAATCAGCATGAGGGGAGTAGGTGGCAGCTGAAGTCCATTATTTACATTGATGAAATACATGTAGCTATGCTGAAACAATGTCCCATGCCACAATGTACATTTATTCATCCTCTTGCAAATTTAGAACTCCCAATCATGTATACCATCATTGTACAACAATTACAAAAAGTAAAAGAATGTCATTACAAACAGAATAAATACTATTACATGAGAGAAAAGAGATTTTACTTTGGAGAATCCTAAACTTAAGGATAAGTCTATGCTTTATTCACCAAGGGAATATATGTCTACACTCTACACCACTCAAAAACAGATGTAAATACAGACACATGCTCACATGTCAGAGTAATGTGATATATATATATATATATATATATGCTAATTAACCTGGGTTAGGCACCTTGGGGCTGAAAAAACAAAATGTCTAAGTGCAGATTCTAGTAACCTATGGTTTACCAGATCCATTCTACATACAAAGGCTTATCCTCCTGCTATTAACAGCATAAACATATCACAATCTCATCAACAAACTATTTATGAGTGGATGACCTGCAGGTCATCTGATGTGTGCTGCTTGACGAATCTTTTTTCTTCACCTCAATCCAAATCTGTTCCTGAGTGGTACCCTCATTGTTGATGCATAGGGGGTCAATACTTTCTTTAGAAGCTGCTCGGACTGTTAGCCCCCAGGCCCTCAAGTACAAATAGAACACTTTGCAGATATGTATTTATCATGCAAGCCTGAGTTTTTTTCATCATTTGGAGAAGAACCCTAATCTCAGTTCTCTTCATCATCTGGAGATGAACCACTATTTTTACTTGCAGGTGAGGAAGGGATTGACAAGGAATCCGGCTATGAACTATTCACAGAGCAATCACCCATAACCTTATTTAAAATTTTCTTTATCATGAGGAGCTATAAAATCTGCCCCTATGCCATTATAGTATATTTTTTGAGGAGTAATGACATGATGATGAGGTTTAGCTCCCACCCACCAAGAGGGCTTGCTAGAAACCTCCCCAAATTATAAGAAATTTTTCTCACATTAGGGGGCAAGATGACCCTGACCAAAGCATCTCCTACATCTGAAATTAAGCTTTTCATAATCTACTGGTTGCTTCCAGCATCTTTCACCAACAATTAAGAAGATTTCTTGGAAAAATTCCTTCTTGAAGTCCAATCTCCACATTGACTTGAGTGTAAGTGGTACATATTTTATTAGCAGTCTTAGAGGCCAAGTAAACAAACATACCCACAGAGTTTGCAATTGTTGCCAGAGCAGAAGAACCCCAAAATTGCAAAGATAAGTAAGGCAATCTGATCCAGATGAGACCAGAAGAATAGGAGCTGCAACAGGGATCAAAGGAGATTATTTTTAAATTTGTATGAACCAGATCTGAAAACATGCTCCTTTCACTGAACTGAATTTGACGATGAAAACCCACCTGCACAAGGGTAAAAAATAATTTCTTCTTCCAGAAAAGGCCAAGTGCTGGAGATCTAATCATGAAGATCCACTAATTTAGGCCAGAAATTAAAAAAACTGCAAAATAGGATATGGTTTGTCAAGAAATTCTCGTACTCTAAGACCTCAAAATCCAAATCAATTTCTGGTTTACCCTAAAATGAGGGCATCGACCATGGTCAATGGAACCATACCCTTCCCCAATTACATCTACATGACCTGACAGAGGGAAAAGTCACTATCTGCTAAAGTGCAAATGGTACTGGCAAGGTGCAGACATGAGGAGGTAGAAGAATCCATGCCACCTAAATCCCATGGATCCCGCCCAAGAAGCCCACCACTCAAAAACCACACAATCTTCATTCAAAAAATGCTCATCGTTGCCCTTATTAGAAGACAAACCCAAGAAACCTTACCACCATTGTTATTCTGCCATGAATCTTGTCAGGCGGGAGCTGGGCCTACTCTAGTCTTTGCATAGCATCTAAAACATCCCTTCCACTCCAATTTTTTCAATCAAAACTTTGAACTGCTGCACTCAACTCTTGTGAATTGCTGCACCTAAAACTTTTGGGATGCATAAGATTTTCCATATAAATGTTGGAATTAAGTAATTGCATCATTAAATTAGCAACATAATGTTGAATGCACAAGACAACTGAGAGGGGGTGGGGAGGGTGAATCATTTGTACTTTAAAACTTCAAAAACCCTCACAAACTTTCAGATCCACATTAATCCAATTAACCCTTAATCTAGAATGATTTATCAGGAAAGCAAATAACAAAAACAAAACCAAATCAACACCATACACAAAGAAACACCAGATTTACGTGAAAACCCAAGATGGGAAAAACCATGGTGAGGATTACCTCACAATATAAAGTAATATCAACACCAAATACAATAGGGCTCACTACCAAAGGGCTCACTGCCTGAAAGAAAGAAAGGTTCACTGCCAAAGACTCACTACCAAAATAGAAGAAAAGATAGAGAAGAATATTACAATAAAAAATCCATCTCAAAGCAACAGAAAAATCCACCACAGCATCACCAACACCTTTGCAATCTTTCTGAAGAATTGTAGACACCACCTACTCACTGCATTCAGTAATCTAACACATGAAAGCTCGCACTGCACTTCTCAAATTTGCACCCTACAACTCTACAATTCGCATCACTCGCATCATACTCATCTCTCTTATCATCCTTCAACACAACACTTATTTATATCATCTTCAACCTTAAAAACATTCTCCAAGGTCGGCTATGCACCTCAACCGTGCAAATTCAAATTAGGTCGGCACTAAAATATTCCTATGATGGAAAGGAATGAAGGCGGACCACAACACACCTTAGCTAGGACCTAAATCCACTCATGCACGCCACGCCATGCTTCCACAAACATCAAAGCAACTTCGCAAGTAGTGTAAACGCCCAAGGTTGACTGAACCCGTGTTAACACCATTAACACTTACGTACACGCTTCCTCAAATCCAAAGACAACTCGCGAACACCACATAACACGTGAACACGATCTAGAATATTCCACAAACACCCTGAAATCCAACAAGTTCCTTTGCAACAACTTTCACTTGAAGAATGTACACACCCGGTACACTCAAATAACTCTGTCATACACTGTGACTCAAGAAACCGACTTCCAAAGCACCAAACCACAAACAAGTTCATCTGAAGAAAGATACACACACTATCATCACTCTTCCAGATCCGCAAGACCTGAAACCGCTCTACGGAGAAATGCAAAGCAAAACCATTTCTCCCAGAGACCTCTGCAATATATAGTTCACACACTAGTGAACAAACTTTCCTCCGCACAATGATCCAGCACACCAAATTCTGAATGCAACACCTCTAAACACCTTTGATCAACATATCCAAACTACACAAGCAGATCTTCAACCCAAAAAAAATGCAGAGCCAAACCAGAACATTACTCTGCAACACAGAATACACTACAACACACCGTTTCCTCGTTTTATTCAATTTTCTCAAAAGCACTTGGAAACCAAGCACTGGAAACATATCACCAACATCTTCAGTACTTCCTCATCACCACCAAGCCAACTGCAACATAGAAACTCAACCATACATCCATAAACAAAAGCTTATCAAAGCAACACTAGAGGTTGACACCAATAGCTTACTAATGACAACATAATGAAACCAATCAAAGCATCATCAGAAACAATACCAACTCCAACTCACCACCAACTGCACATCCTTGCAACAAACTCCTTCTCATGCAATTGACAACAATGACAACACCAAATCTTGTTAACATCAATGACAACACCAACTACACATACTTGCAAGTTGCAACACATAATTCATTCATAAGGTCTAAGTGAGGTTTTGCAGTAGCCAATTCATGCAATTTAGATGGGAAACAACCCCATGTCTTTTTAAGGCCTAAAAGAATATATATCAAAAGCATCACATTCAACCGCATGTCTTCTGAATCATCTTGAGGATATGAGATGCATATTTATCCTAGAAACATTCAACTACCCCCTAAGGATGCATCCTTATAAAAAAATGGTTATTTCAAAGTAGTCAAGTAATATCATATATTGGTATTTCTATTTATGTGTGTGTTGGAATTGAAGCTGCTAGCACAACTTGTAAAGAAGCACTTTCTGGATATAAACTATTCATGCCATTCAGTCGATTTTCAAGCAATCCTTAAGAGAAAACAATTATTTCTCCAATGAGCTAATTGATGTGGCCATTGGCTTGATAAACACAATGACCAGCTAAGAATCTCATCAAATAATTGTTGGGCCATCCTGCTAGACATTTCAGCAGTATTTTGAGCTTTCTTACTATAAAATAAATCAGTTAATTTATATTCTACTTAGCAAGCCAACTAGTGTTCCAAAAAACAATTTGACACTAGCAGCTGTCTTGAGAATTTGATCAATTCTTATCTTTTGAGTCACTCAAAACATTATCATTAGCCAACCAGCTTGTTCATAAGTTGTTATCACATTGAACAAATGAGGTGGTGGATCCACCCGTCAATCAATAACCAATTTTTTTCTCCAAAGATGACAGCCAACAGCAGGTTGATTTGGTAGGGTAACTTGAGTAGTTTTGGGGAACTATGCTTTGTTATTTACTAAAGGACACTCTTAGGGTAACTTGAGTAGTTTTGGAGAAATTGCTTTGTTAGTTTACAAACTTTTTCTGGAGTCCTGTGTATACAGAAACTGAAAGCTCAATATTTTGGGTCTGAACATGCTTTCTTATGTATAAATTTTAGTCAGCATCCACAAACAAACAAAGGTGAAAATGCTATCTCTTTATAGAAGAATGTCACTACTATTTGTAATATCTGCACAAATGCAGCAAACATGCATTATCTACTTGTTAAAGCAATGAAATAAAAAAAAATTAAAAATATAATCTACCACAATTTTCATGTATAAAATAGTGAAGAATAAGACTTGAATCCCTAACAAAAACCAAGCATGCAATTGTCTAGCTGTTAAGTTATCTAAAATAGATTCGTAGTATGGAGAACCATCGTTTGCCTAAGCTAATTATGGAGGAAAGCTTACTAGAAGAAAGAATACATGGATGAAATAGTGATAAGATCCACACATATAATAATGGAAATAATATAATGCAGAATATAGATCTCACCAACACTAGAGATGTTTGTGGGCCAATATGCCCTAATATCCAATATATGCCAAAATAGAGTAAACTCTTGAGGTAGGGTAACACCATACATTACTCCTTATGGAAGAAGCCACTCCACGCTATATCTCCACGAGATCCCAAATACAATATCATATTTCACACATATCTCAAATGATAATCACCTCCTTTATATAGACCTCCCAATAATACAATACAGGGGTAATCCTAATGAAGGCCAACTCAACTCCTGATATAATTAATTACACAAGTTATTCACATGACTCAATATAACTAACTTAAGGGATGTGTGCCACATGTCAGCATCTCCATCCACCTAAATACATTATAATACCACATCCCTAGGTACATAACGCGCCATCCCTCCTTGACATGTTTCGTCCTCGAAACATGAGAAGAAGCCAAATAATATGATTGTTGCAAGTAATTACAAATAAGATGCCATGACCTATCATCCAACCATCCATAGTTGATCCTTGAGTATTTTTTTTGACAATTCCTAGATCTCATCCTTGAGCCATATTTTGTTGCTCCCATTTGATTCCATCCCTTATCATGGTAAGTCCTCCTTTGCTCCATGAGTAGCCATTACTTCTATCATACCACTGATTTTTGTAATTGTTCGTTTGATTCCATGTAGGTCCATAAAAATTTCCTTGTCAGTTCCATATACTATCATGTATCCATGATGATTTCCTCCATGATTCTTTCCTCTCACAATGATGTGGATGCCTATATATTTCACCCTTTGCTGGCGTTGGAACTTTCTTTGATTCTTCACTATTTCCTGCCACTTGTTTTAGTGATTCCTTATTAGAATTACTTGTCTCTTCATTTTTCTCAACATCTTGATCCTCTTTCTTTTCCTCTAATTCATTTTTACAATCTTCATGAGATTCCTGAATTTTCTCTTCCTTGACTTTCCTTCGGACTTCTTTATGTGTAATCATGTAATGTAATCTTTTTCCTTCTATACCAAAGCTTCATGAACTTCTTTTGCACATTGATATTTATTGTTCCCAAACATTCTAGCCAAGGATAACCAAGAACAATATCCAACCCATCCATGTCCAAAGCATGAAAGTTTGAATGCAAAACATACTTATCCATAGAGAGCTTTAAATCTTCAAAATTTTGAATATCCATACCTAATATGTGTTTGCCCTTGATGTTCTTTGCTTGTACGTGTAGCTTCTTGGCTACTTCCTTGTTGATGAAGTTGTACTTGCTGCTAGAGTTTTTAGAGACAATAGCTTGTTCTAGTTCATCCATCTAAGAAATAACCTCATCCAATGGTTCAAACCAGAGTAACAAGACTCGCCTAGACTCACCCAGACTCGGCGAGTCAAGCTCAATGAGTCTAGGAGACTCAAACCCCGAGTACTCGCTGAGTCTGGAAGACTCGCCAAACTTGCCGGTTTTGGGTGAGTCTCAAGCCACAGACTCGGCCGCAACAGGCATAAATTGCAAACAAAACAAAAAAACATAAAAAGGCACTTGAACTTTAACTTTTTTGTTTTATATTTGCCTCCTTCGCTCTAAAAGGCACTTCATTTCATTTTCAAGCCAAAGAAAAGAGAGATTTGAGCCAAAATTTATTTGCATTGAAAGAAAACTAGCAAGGAGATTGAGCAAAAACCAGTGGTTGAATCACTTTTGAGCAGGTTTGTAGGTACTCTTGGTGCATCTAGAGGAGTCTACAAAGGATTGGAAAGAGCTCTCCATTGATTCCAAGGAAGATTTAAGAGGTAGGTTTGAATTTTGAAGGTTTTTATTGTTTTTTAATCCAAAATTTCATTTCTCTTCTACATTTCTTCTTTCTTTTCTATATTTTGTTTTAGTGAAACAAAGAACAAACCCTAGGTGTGTTTAAGATTTTTGTTGAACAAACCCTAGGTGTTTTTGTAAAAAAAAAATAGTTTTATAATTGCAAACCCTAGGTTTTTTAATATTGGTTTAATTATAAACTTTGTTAATTTTTTTCTATTTATGTGTTATTGCAGCATTGTTTATATTTATAAATTGTCTCTATCACAATGTCTCAAACTCCAATTAGAAAGGACCCTTGTTGGAAACATGCCATTATTACCATTGGGCAAAAGAAAGGAGAGGTAACATGTTTCCATTGCAAAACAACTATGCATGGGAGAAGCATTAATAAGTGAAATACCATCTTGCACATATACGAGGCCAAGACGCTAATCCATGCCCAAAAGTCCCTCCTGAGGTTATGCTTGAAGTGAAAGTTCAATTGGAAACCTTTGAGTAGCAAAAAGAATTAAAAAAGAGGCAAAGAGAGGAGATGGCAGCCATTAGTGGAGTTGGAGATTCTTCTTCTTCCATGCCTCCATTTCCTCCATCTTCAAGTGTTGGGAGTGCTAGTGACAGTGGCAGTGGCAATGTTAGTATTGGGCCTAGAGTTCATGCATCTAGGTTGGATTCATATATTTTTCCACGCACTACTCCGGATTCCCAACCACCACTTGAGAGCATGGGTTGGAACAAAGATAAACATGATGCAGCCAAAAGTGCAATTGGAGACTTTTGGTTTTATTGCCACATTTTGTTCCATGCAACCAGGTAATTCTTTTTTTTGTTTTGTTTTAAAATATATAGTTTGATAGTTGATTATTTGTCTCTTGAATTTTTAAACTTAGACCTATGTCAAATTCAAATTTAAATTCTCCATTTTACAATACTTATTTTATTTAATTTATTTGTGTTAAGTCTCCTTATTGGCAAAATATGGTTTATGTCATTACTATTTGCGGGGCAGGGCTCAAAGCCCCTAATGATGAGGAGATAAGGGGCCCCATTTTGTCACAAAAAGGTGGCAGATGTGAAAGCCACAATAGAGAAGCAGCGACACATATGGAGGAGGAAGGGTTGCACCATCATGACCGATGGTTGGACCGATAGAAGAAATAGAACATTGCTCAATTTTCTTGTTTCTTCATAGGTGATTTTACTTTCTTAAATGTGTTGATTTAGTGATTAACAATCAATATTTTCAATTTATGTTTTATTGAATCATTGATTTTGTTTCTTTTTCAGTTGGCACAATGTTCATCAAATCTATTGATGCATCCAAGAACACCAAAAATGCCAAATTCCTTTGCAAAGCTTTGGAGGGAATCTTGGCCGATGTAGGTGAGGAGAATGTGGTGCAAGTAGTTATAGATAATGCAGAAAATTATGTTGCTACAGGTAGACTACTGATGGATAGGCCACCCATCATTATTTTGGACTCCTTGTGTTGCTCGTTGCCTTGACCTCATATCGGAGGATCTTGGAAAGATTGCATGGATCAAAGCATGTGTGGAAACAACAAAAAATATTTATAAATTCATATATAATCACACATGGGTCCTCAACCTAATGAGAAAATTCACAAGGAAGAAGGAGTTGGCTCGTCTTAGGATAACCAGGTTTGCTACCAATTTCATCACATTACAATCCTTGTTGCAGTCAAAGGGAGCTTTGAGGCGCATGTTTGTTAGTGAGGAGTGGACTTCCTCATCATATGCTAAGACCAATGCAAGGGAAGATGTGTTAAATTGGATTTTTGAGGAGCAAGGCTTTTGGGTACCTACTATGGAGATCATAAAGGTAAATGTAATTAGTAATTAGTTTACTAATCCTACATTATATTTTCATTCTTATTTTTATTTTATTTGCTTATTTTTGTTGACTCTTACTTATGCTAATGTTTCACAATAATCGTAGTTCACAAAGCCTTTAGTGGTTCTCCTACAAGTTGTTGATGGGAAGAAGCCCGCAATGGGCTACATATATGAGGGCATGGATAGGGCCAAAGAGGCCATTAGATCCATTTAAGGGGGAGTTGATGATAAGTATCGCCCCATTTGGGAGATCATTGATAGACGATGGCACCTCTAGCTTCACAAGCCCCTGCATGCAACTACATATTTTCTCAATCAGGCATTCCAATTCCGCCCTGATTTCAAGGCGGATGAGGAGGTTTTGAGTGGGCTCTGCACAATCATTGAGCAGATGTCTAATTCTCATGTTGGAGCACAAATAGTCACCAAGATTGAGATTTTCAAACTTGCACAAGGAGATCTCTTTGCACGAGGTATATGCAAGGCTACTCAATCGACATTGCAGGCAGGTAAAAATTTATTAAGGGCATAATACTAGTTTAAAAATTAACACTTTCTTTTCAAATTACTATTAAATATTGAAAATTAAAGTTGGACAATGAGATTGATTTTTTTCTTTTTTTCATCTCAGATGCATGGTGGGAGAGATTTGGTGCTAAGGTACCAAATCTTCAGAGGATTGCAGTTCAAGTGTCGAGCCAACCATGCAGTGCTTCAGGTTGTGAGCACAATTGGAGTGTGTTTGAGCACATACACTTCAAGAAGCGTAATGGATTTTCAGTGCAGAGATTGAATGGTCTAGTTTATGTTCATTACAACCTTTTCCTTCGCCATAGACAAATATTGGGCACTAACTTATCACCCATCAGGTTAGAGGAGGTTGATCCACAATCAGATTGGATCATTGAGGCTAAGTATCCTATCTTTAGTGATAAGGACCTTGATTGGGTTGACCAAGTGGATAGAGAGGCAAAGGCAGTAGCCATGGTAGAGGAGGAGGATAGAGCACGAGCAGACACCTAGGATGTTGGTGTGGGTGTCACTGAGACACAGGCAAAGATCATGGCTGCATCATCATCCAGAACCTATCTTAGACGTCTACGCAAGAGGGCTGAGTGATGCAGGCTCCTCTGAGCCATAGACTTCTAGCTTTTGTTTTGATATTTGTTTGGAACTTTTGATGCCATGGATTTCATATTCCATGAGTATTGTATACATTTGACAACATTTATATATTTAATTGTCTTACTACTGTTATTTACTTCAACTAAAATTTGTGTTTATACTTTATACTTATGTGATCGATGCATGTTTGTGTATGTGATCAAAGTGGTTTCTATTCAATGAGGTTATTGTGTCTTTAAGGCTTATTTATTAAAGGGTGCATGAAACAAGTTTTAAATCCTTAAAAATCTCTGAATTTCTTGGGTTTTTCAATTTGTCAAGTCTGAGCTCCGAGTTCAAGTCTAAGTCAAAAATTATCTTGTTGAGTCCGAGATGAGTCTGAGTCTTGGAACTATGGTTCAAACCATTGTCTAGCTTCACCTCTTAAACAACAATGAAAGTATATTTTCCATACTATAGATTTTCCAATAGATATTTTATATTTGTACCACCATTCTAATGTATCTCCACTTCCATCAAAAGTAGTAATCTCCATTGAAACTAGTGATTAAGAAAAAATGCTTTCAATAGATAATCATTCTATCAAATTCAATTGACCCAACTTTGATACGATCAATACATGATGAAGTAGGCCTCAAATTAAAAAATTGAATTATTAGACCCCTAATGATTTTGGATGCCCTTTCCAGAAATGTAAAAATTTCATAATATAAATACCTCACCACAAACAAAGGCAAGGCCACTAGTTGAATCAGCAAATCCTACCAAGGCATTTTTAAGCATAGAAGGAATGAAATGACTTTTTTAATTACAGGTTTTGAAAGCAAAAAGCAACACATTCATCAGTTTTACATATGAAATTTGGATTTCTATTATCCTACAAGTGTTAACATGATCAAGGAAGAAAGCCCCTATATAAAGATTGTACCAAATAGTGGAGTAGGATTCAAGGTAAACGAAGTGTGTAAAAGGAATGTCACTTAGATGATAATATAAATGAATCAAATGTCTTGCAATGAAGCTTGGAAACTGAATTGAGGCTTTAGAAGCTCAAGACAATCAATCGAAATGACTTTTATTCCAAAAACTAAAAAGATGTCATTGAGAAAGTCACAAGTGAGACATCTAAGGCAGACTCAACATAGAAGGATTGATCTCATTGAACCATAGCATTGAAACTTAAGCTAGGTGAAAACTCAGCAAGTTATTTTGTGACTCAAACTCAGACTTGGACTCAGTGGTAAAACTTGGCCAAAACTCAACAATTGAATATATATGGAAAATTGTTTTTTAACTATGATACACAGGGATGCATCCCCTACCCATTTGGAGGTGCACCCATATTGGGAACGTTCTAGGAACACAGGGATGCCTTAGAAACATCCCACACCATCCCCTACCCCTCAAATTTGCTTAGTGCCATCCCAAAAACGTCCTAGAAAAGCTGCATAATTTCAAGGTAACCTCCCTAGGACAATTATAGATGTCAATGACATCCCCCAACCATCCCAAGGATGCTCAGAAAGTGAAAAATTTGTCCCCTAGAATGAAGGGGCAATTGAAGTTTTGTCTCGAAGTTTTGTTTGCTTGAAAACATCAGTGTATAAGGGCATATTTTACAGAATGCCATGGAACATTCTAGAGCATGCGGCTGCTAAAGAAAGACCAGTCATGGGAACAATTGTGTTGCAAAATGAGGGTTAAAAAGGCAATTGTGGGAACTGTCATGTTGCAAAATGAGGGTTAAAAAAAACAATCGGGATTTGTAGAGAAAAAAATCACGAGGAAAGCCATTTGCTTTTTTGCTAAAAAATGAGGACAGGGGTGCACATGGGCGGTTTCTAGTTGTTTTGCACTTATGATGAAGCTAATGGGTTACAATGAAAAACTTGCATGATGATTGTTGTAAATTGTTTAAAGAGATATTATTTTCTTACATTGTTAATACTTTGATAGACATGAAATCTTATGATATACATAATGAACATGCATAAAGTCTATCCCTGTGCTTAGTATAAAGTGTATGTTAGTATACCACAATAACTCGCAAGAATGTTGCAAATTTTAAATATTTACATCTTATTTTCTTAAGTTTCTATTATTATTATGTAAATCTATTGTTAATTTGTATGTTTGCTGTCATGCCCCCGTCAAAGAAAGAAATAGATTGAAATATTTAGTCAAATCGCAGCACTTAAAGTTTAGGCGAATAAAGTAAACATGGACAGCAATTCTAATAAAGGGATCAATTAAAATTATAAGAATAAACAAGGGCAGCAATTTCCTTGAATTAAAAATATTTAATTCAATTTAAATTAAAAAGGTTTTGGGGCGGGGGGTCTAGCTCGATTGGCTAAAGCATCCTGTTGCAGGCAAGAGGTCACGAGGTCTAGTCTCCCCTCAAACCCGTGGTACCGGAGGGCGTTTCGTGCCAGCACCACCGGTCACGTGAAAAAAAGTTTACCAAGTGCACTACAGTTTATAGGGGGGCGGATACCTGACCGATTCCTACAGTCTAAAAAAAAAAAAAAGTTTCAGGCTAGCGATTAAGAGGAATAGATGTGACTCTTCCAAAAAGGCAGAAACAATGAAGAGGTGTGACCAAACTTGAAGATATAAAAGGAGAGCATTTCATTTGAGAAGGGCATCCAAGAAATTCATTAAAGCATCATTCAAACATTAACTTGTCAGTCCATCAAGAAATATCAATCAGCAAAAGCAATCACCAATAATCTAGCAAATTCATCAAGCAATCAGTTTTAAATTTGAGGAAGTGTCTTGCAAATAGGGATGAAATCCCTTCCAAGTTCACAAGAGGATAAGGATGAAAACCCTTATTGCTCTTATCAAGTTTGTATGAAAACCCAAATCTTGGTTGAGGAGAACGAAAACCCTCCAAGGTAGACTAAGAGTTGGAAGGACAAAAACCCTTTCATGCTCTTGGCAAGTTAAGGACGAAAACCCTTGATATTGCCATTGTTGAGTGTAATATCCCCAAATAGGATACTAAAACGAAACAATAATATCTGAAAACTAGGGCACAAATCTAATAACAAAAACTTTTACAAACTAGGGCATAAATCTGAAATTTATTTGCATTTAAGTAGTTTCAAACAAACTCAGAATTTCTAATCAGATTTCAAATCAGATTTACAACTGAAAGATAGAAAATTCTGATTATTACAATGCTAATAAAAGTGACAATTTAAACCCTTATAACTGCCCAGAAATTTTCAGAATTAAATATCAGACATTCCCATGAAATAAGTGAGCAGATTTCATACCAAAATATTCCAGATTTGGGTCAAAATATTTTCTAGCCCTAGCCGACCCTCCAAAAGTGACGTTGGGCTCCCAAAATGATCAGCAAATAAATCTGAAATTGATGCTCTTCAACAGTTGTCCACAGGAAACTCAAAAATGAATGATTTGCAGCAGTGAATGTTCCCAGATCTGAGTATCCAGCACTGATATTCTCCTCAATTTTGGCCTCCAAACCTGATAAAATCTTGCAGCCCACAATAAACAATGTGCTAGGGTTTCACAAACCGGAGTGCTTCCACCAAAACACACTCTTCTGACTAGGGAGAGCCCCTATGTCTCACCAAAATCAAGGATACTTAAGGGTTTCAAACCTCAAACCAAGTTGCAGCAGCAATAAGCAGAAAACTTCATCACATAATGCCTCAAAATGAGCCTTTAGGGTGTTATATACACAAAAATGAGACTCACCAAGACTCGACGAGTCCCGAGTCGAGTCACTCTAGCCGAGTCCTAGGGGCTCGGACTCGAACTCAAACTCGGCCGAGTCCTATCGAGTCTTGGCTGGACTCGCCAAGTCTAGTGGACTCACCAGACTTGCCGAGTCCGGGCGAATCTCGTCAACAAGACTTGGTAGGCAGGGTTTGAAAAGTGCAAAAAATTACATGAATTTGAAGTTAAAACTTGTTTTTTTACTTATTGTGAATGCAAAATGATGTACACCATGAAGGTTTGTATGGTTTTGGAGGTCTTAATTTGGGCTTGGTGGTGAGGGCTCTGCCCCTCAACCCCACCCTGTATCGCGATAGGGAGCGCGACCATGACCTATCTTAGACACATTTGTAGAAAGGATGTAGGCTCCTTTGAGCCATAGACTTCTAGTTATTGTTTTGAATATTTTGATATTTCATATTTGTTTGGAACATTTGATGTCATGGATTTCATATTCGATGAGTTTTGTATACATTTGAGTCTTTGACTATATATCTAGGTGTGCTATTTACTTTAGCAGCTCAGCTACAATTTGTGTCTATACTTATATGATCGATGTATACTTGTGTTAGTGACGAGGACCTTGATTGGGTTGATCGGGTAGATAGAGAGGTTGAGGCTATAGCCATGGCAAAGGAGGAGGCTAAAGCACGAACAAACACATCCACAACTAATGTTGGTGAGGGTGGCACGGAGTCACAAGCAAAGACTATGGCTGCAGCTGCTACATCATCTAGGACCCACCTTAGATGCCTTCGTAGGAAGGATGCAGACTCCTTTGAGCCATAGACTTGTAGTTATTGTTTTGATATTTCATATTTGTTTGGAACATTTGATGTCATGGATTTCATATTCCATGAGTTTTGTATACATTTGACTATATTTATATATCTAAGTGTGTTATTTCCTTCAGCAGCTCAACTACAATTTGTGTACTTTATACTTATGTGATCAATGTATACTTGTGTATGTGATCAAATTTGCTTCTATTTAATGATGTTATTGTGCGGTTTATTTAATAAAGGGTGCTTGAAACAAGTTTTAAATCCTTACAAATCTCTAAATTTCTAGGATTTTTTCCATTTTGTCGAGTCTACGCCGAGTCTAGGTGTCGAGTCCCAAGTCGAGTCACCCTAGCTGAGTCTAAACCAAGTCCGAGTTAAGTCTAAGTCTTATAACTATGGTTATATAACAACTCCTAACAATATGATTTAATCTCCACCCTCCATCTTAACCTCTTTAATCCAAGGGCTCATAATAAAACCCTAAAATCTGTTATTATCAGCTCCTAGAAGCTAGACACCCCCCTTAGGCAATTTATCACATGTTTTTAAGATGTCACTTAAGTACATAAAAAGGGGCCAATTTAAGTCCCATGGCTAGGCATCCTTTAAGTTGCCTAAAAAGATGTGCCCAACTTAAAATAACTTAAGTTCCCTTAAAATAACATAAGTTCCCTTAAAATAACTTAAGTTCACTTAAGTTGCATCAAAGGACGTGCACTCAACTTAAAATTAGATTTTATAAACAAGCCAAGGACTTCATTTTTTACCTAATGATGCTCTGCGTCCTCTTCCTCTTGACCAAAGAAAGGACAGCCAATTTGCTGCTTATCATCTTGATTTGAGTTGGGGACATTACATTGAGTTATGGACAAAAACCTCTAATTCAGCAAATTTGTAAGTATTTCCGAATAATTCACCATATGATTGATCTTGAGAATTGTGCTATGATTTATTGATCTGAATATTATTACAAATTCTTAATCTTTGACAAAGCTATCCTCATTTTGAGTAAATATTATAGTTTTAAGGCAAAAAAAAATCAGGAATATCCCAAAAGGGGACATTGCAATTGGTATCAGAGCATTGATCCTACCAACCTTGGGATTGAAATAGTAGTATATGCAATTGAGCCAAAGAGCTCAAAGAGCCTTGGAAAGAGAGGAGAAAACTAGAGGCAACTAGCAAACTAATTAAAGGTAATAAAATGGGTGATCATGAGGTAAATCAAGAAAATGAATTGAAGACTTTTATGGAACAACAAGAACAAACAACATAATTGCTTCTCCAAGAACATCAAAACATGAATAAAACAATCAATGCTCTTAAACCTACCCAAACCAATGGATGAGATATTAATTCAAACCATTCTGAAAATAACAATGGGACTCCCTTAAGATCATCACTTAGAGTAACACGGCCTACATTCTTACCTAGAAAGGAACAATCATGAGAAGAAGAAGAACCCAACATGGCAGCAAATGATCTTGATGAATGCATAGAAGCATATTCAAGAACTGATCTTGACCTTAGAAGACAAATTCCATTTAGAGAATATTGTAATGCAAGATCAAGAAATACGTCAAGAGGAGAAAAAAGGCAGCCCAACAAATATTTATGGCAAAAAGTAAGTAAGACGACTCTTCCCACTTTTGATGGTTCAGGGAAGGTCACTGCACGAGCATGGATCCAAAAATTGGATATATATCTATCTCTTAGCCCCATGATGGAAGACGAAGCCATTAAATTTGCCATTCTTCACTTAGAAGGAACAGCACATGAACGGTGGCATCATGGGCTAATCATACAAAGGCATCATCTAATTGTAACATATGCCAGCTTTACACAAAGACTCATAGAAAGGTTTGATAGAAAGAACCCGGAGATTCATATTAAGAAGTTAACACAGCTAAGGCAATGAGATACCATGGAAGAATATGTAACAGAATTCCAAAGAATCTCAATCATGGTGCCATATATTACTGAAAATAGACTCAAGTTTTTATTTATTGAAGGACTATCCAAATCGGTTAGGGGATTGATCCGAACCTTTGAACCATCATCTCTACAAGATGCTAATCGAAGGGCTTTAAATATGGAAGATTCCACACCTAAAAACAAGATATATTCCATGAATCATCAAGGTCGCATCAGCAAACCTTTGACAAGGATAATTTGCAACCAAAGGCTTTACCTCCTTAATCCAACAAGGTGGAAGAATCCAAGAGAGAGCTTCGAAAGAAGAATTTATGTTTTAATTGTAGAGAGCCTTGGAAGCCAAGTAATCAATGTTCCAAGAAGGGTCAAGTATGCCACATAGAAATAATGACAAATGAAGAGTTAGAGGAGGGAGAAGTTGAACTTGAAAGGAAGTAAAGGAAACAAGACGAAGAAGAGTTTGTAGTGGTACATTGGCCACACTTTCAGAGGCACCCCCAACTATCACCCTTTTAGAATTCATAGCATTTTACAAGGTCAAAAGGTGATTGTCTTAGTTGATAGCGGTGCTACACATAACTTTGTTGATGAAGGTCTAGTGATGAGGATGAAATCAAAGGCTGAAAACTTTGAAGGTTTCAAGGTAGTCATGGCTGACGGATTCACTACCCCTTGCACACAAAGAATTCACCAACTAAGCATTACCTTGGGGAGACATCAAATAAGTGAAGATTTCTATGTGGTAAACATGGGCAATATGGATGTGGTTTTGGGAATTCAATGGTTGCATTCTTTAGGTACATATTATCAAGGTTTCCAAAAGATGGAACTATATTTCCAACACAATGGCAAGGAAGTAATTCTACAGGGTCTATCGAATGGATCTCCAAGGATTGTGTCATCCAAAAGGATAGACAGAGCATTTAGACATGGGAAAGTAGAATGGATGGGAAAGTAGAATGAATTGATAGATCTTCACCCAAAAAGGGAAAGAAAAATTTTGTGGCCAATGCTCTATCACGAAGACCTCACCTATGTTCTATGATGGATATCTTGGTGGATTGGAAAAATTCAATACTTGCTGAATATGCCAAGGACGCTTTGGCTAATGAGATATTGGAATGAAAACTACAAGATGGCAAGTATAAGGTGGTGGAGGAGCTCATTCTCTACAAAGACAGAATATATCTCATCCCAGGATCGAAAATGAAAAAAAATAATTGAGGGCATACCATGATACTCCATTAGCAAGTCATCAAGGTTATTATAAAACATACAAGCGAGGGAAAGGTTTTCTTGGAAAGGCCTCAAAGGGGATGCTTTGAAACATATCAAGAGTGTATGGTTTGTCAAAAAAACAAGGTAGAGAAAACATTTCCAGCCAGTTTGTTACAAACCTTACCAATAACAAATCAAAAATGGGAAAGCATTTCAATGGACTTCATCCCAAGACTCCCAAAAGTACAAGAATAAGATTGCATATTTGTGGTGGTGGATAGGCTATCTAAGTACACTCAATTTCATGCCATATCTTCTTAATATAGAGCACCACAAGTAGTTGATCTATTCTTTAGAGAAATCTTCAAACTACATGGACTACCCAAAAACATCATAAGTGACAGAGATAGTAGATTCCTCAATTTATTTTGGTAGGAACTCTTTAAGTTGACTAGAACAGAACTTACCCTAAGCACTAGCTACCATCCACAAACGGATGGGTAAACCAAAATTGTAAATAAGTGGCTTGAAGGTTATTTGTGAAACTGTCACAAGGCATCAAACAACATGGGTCAAATGGATACACGTTGGAGAATATTGCTACAATTCTACTCATCACATGTCAATAGGAATGATTCCCTTCAAGGCACTATATGGTTATGAGGCAATATCGTTTGGAGATTTGATTCTTACAAATAGAAAAGTCCCAAGAGCAAGAGATTAGTGCAGCAAAGTGTGGATATTTTAAACACACTCAAAGACAACTTGCAACATGCCTAGAATCAACATAAAATGTATGTTGATCGTTGTAGATCCAAAAGAACATTTGAAGTTGGAGACTTAGTTTTCCTAAGGTTGCAACCATATAAACAATCCTCCCTCAAAGGAAGTCGAGCAAAGAAACTCAAGCCACGATTCCATGGACCTTATAAGATTATAAAAAGAATCAGCGAAGTTGCCTACGAATTGGAGTTATTGGAAAACAATAGAATTCATAATGTCTTTCATGTATCTCGCCTCAAGAAAGTGCTAGGTGAACATGTTACACCATGTCCAGAGTTACCTATGCTTGATGATGAGGGAAAATTGATTTTGGAACCCAAAGCTATCATTGACATGAGAGAAAATAAATTAAAAAATAAGGTTATTCCAGAATATTTGGTTAAATGGAAGAATTTGCCTATGGAGAGCGCCGCATAGGAAGGAGCAGAAATTTTTTATCATTCCAATTTAAAATTGCTTGTGGACAAGCAATCTTGGGAAGGGCGAACTGCCATGCCCCCATCAAAGAAAGAAACAGATTGAAATATTTAGTCAGATCGCATCACTTAAAGTCTAGGGGAATAAAGTAAACATGGATAGCAATTTTAATAAGGGGATCGATTAAGATTGTAAGAATAAACAAGGTCAGCGATTTCCTTGAATTAATATTAAATTAAGAGGGTTTCAGGCCATTGATTAAGAGGAATAGTTGTGACTCTTCCAAAAAGGCAGAAATAATGAAGATGTGTGATTCCCTCAAACTTGAAGATATAAGAGCATTTCATTTCAAAATGGCATCCAAGAAATTCATTCAAGCATCACAAACATTAAATTGTCAATCCATCAAGAAATATCAATCAGCAATAATCTAGCAAATTCATCAAGCAATTAGTTTTGAATTTGAGGAAGTGTCTAGCAAATAGGAAGGACGAAATCCCTTCCAAGTTCATGAGAGGATAAGGACGAAAGCCCTTATTGCTCTTATCAAGTTTGGACGAAAACCCATATCTTGGTCGTGGAGGATGAAAACCCTCCAAGGTGGACTAAGAGTTGGAAAGACGAAAACCCTTGATATTGCCACTATTGAGTTAGGGATGAAAACCTCTAATTAAGCAGATTTGTAAGTATTTGCGAAAAATTCACGATATAATTGATCTTGAGAATTGTGAGATGATTTATTGATCTGAATATTATTATAAATTCTTAGTCTTTGACAAAGCTATCATCATTTTGATTAAATAGTATTGTTTTAGGGCAAAAAAATGAAGAATACCCCAAAAGGGGACATTACATTTGACTCAATGAATTCTCAATTCAAATTTAATGTTTAATAAGATAGATATAATTATATAATGAATATAGTAAATGCCTTATCATATGAATATTTGAAGTTTTTTATATTTTAAATTTCCCCTATTTTTTAATTGCCATCTCCTGCCATCCCCTAAAAAGAGGCCTCTTGTCCCTTACCATCCCAGAAATGCATACCCCCATCTCCTGCTATCCCTCTCCCAGAAATTTGGTGTAACAGAGGCCTTTAATTTTTTTTAAATTTCGAACTGATTTACTGTTTTTCTTCACATACTTGGCAAAGTCTGCAAGTTGAGGCTCCAGACTTGCTGAGCCTGACTCAGGTTCGGATTCACTAGTCCTCATCAAGTCTCAACACACTGATTGAACAAAATAAACCAGTAAGAAATGTTCATGTAAAATTTGTGTTGCTAAAACAATGGCAATGTAATAAGGAATGCCTAAGCTACTAGTTCTGTAAGGACAACTCAGGAAGCAACAACTTTATAGGCAGGATTAACAAATTCCATCAATATCACAATCAGAATGAATTTTAGTGTGCCTTCTCATCTGCTATACACATGAAAAATTAATGGAAAGTCACATATAGTGCAGATTCCATAAATATTATGTCAACAATAAATTGTAATATAATTACAAAATTAATATAAGGCCATTGGACTGTTTAATGTGGTCTGGTAGTGTGATTGGGACTCATAGACTGTGGTCTACTGGTGAAATGGGGCACTCAAGACGATAATACCAAAGCTCAAAACCCAGTAGGCAAACCCACATTAAGTGGTCTCTGTGTTGAAGACGTCTGGTAGAGCCAGCAAGATTCCCTTTGCCAATAGTGGTCTCCATGCCAAGACATCTGGTGGATATGGCTTAGTTTTATTGGATATAAAGATACAAGGGCAGTAAGACTAATTGATTGGCATGTTAGCTAAAGAGAATTACAGTATTAAGATAAAAAAAGTAAAGACTAATCAGAGCAAGGCCCACGCCCTCAGAATAAGCAGGCTAAGGATTTTGGTGAAGTTTCATAATGCCCACCAAGTTCCATTCTAGTTTAGGTTTCTCCCAGTGGAAAGGGATGGGAAAGAGGGCAGTGTAGTGGAATAGATACCCCCCTTGGACCTCATCTAAGCTGAAAAGATGTCTACCCTAGGTCATAATTCTTTCCAGAATGCAGCACATTTTTCTTTTTACCCATCTCATGCAGATGCCTACTCTAGGTCATAATTCTTTCCAGAACACACCATCTCATACACTCATTGTATAATCGTCTACCGGAGACTCCAGGGAATAATCAGTAAACATTTCAAATACCCCACTAAAACAAATTCAATCATCAAAAATTGCAATTTCATGAATCAAATAAGAATGTGCCGTTATGACTACAAGGTGTATTCAAGTGTGATCCATATTCACAAATATGTGGTCCAAGTTTACCAGGCACCATGTTCAAGGTTCAGTTCTAATTTAGGTCTCCCCCACTTGAAGGGGACAGCATATTCATGATAGTTGGAATAAATACCTCTGATATCTGACTCCTAAGCTGAAAAGAAATCTGCCCTACGTTTAGACTAGGTCATAATTCTTTAGAAAATAAATCAATTGTTTCTTCCTACACCATTATATTTGCTCGTCCCCTATAAATTACTCTAGGGGTCAATCAGTAAACACTTCAAAAACCACTTCAATGATTAACAAAATTCAATTTCATGAATCAAGTAATTTTTGAATATGTTGAGTGATTTTCCGTGTGAAATTAAAATCATGTACCAAAAGAAATTATTATTATAGACTTTTCTTTTTTTTTTAAGGAAAAGAATATTTGCATTTTAGTATTCTAAATCCATTTGGGCATTGACCTGGTAAAAATATATATTTATTGGGTTACTCAGCATATTTTTATTATAGAATATTTAGATCATTGAACAAAAGAATTTAACAAAAACGAAAATAAATAAATAAAAATTCTTTGAAACAGAAGAGGAAAACTGGATTTAGTTGTTGTGAATCCATTTGGGTATTGTGTATGGGACATATATATCGCTTAAGTCACTCTTTAGCATGCTACCATCCAGACTTAAATAGAAGACAAATAAAACAGAAATATGGAAGCTGAACTCACCACAAGGAGGAAATTTGGAGGCTGGAGTAGCCTGAGGAAATGCAACTGAAATATCCATGGCTGGTAAACCTAATTGAGATTTATGATCATTGACCATCTTTATGGATTCGTAATGATAAGTTGGGCTTCAAGATTGAAAATAAAATTGAGCGTATCTTCAAATAATTAGCAGAGTATACTAGGAAGAACTGCAAATGTCATATATGCGTAGAGATAACTAATTGAAGGCGTGGCATCTGCAGTATCAGCGTGCTCTTCTATTTTGGGGAAGGAGCACATGAAGTGGCAAAACATCCTATGCATGTCCCGCGGTCAATCGTGATCTTTTTATAGGAACCCCCTCTAATTAAAATTGTTTTCGCCCACTGATTGCACTCAGTTGTATGACAATCCACGTTTGACGTCACGAACCCAATGGGTTTATCCAAACGTCATTTTTAAGTTTTTTTTTACATGTCACTGGAGCTTAAATTTGATGGCCGTATGACCGTATTTAGTAATTTTAGTTGTAAAATACAATTAAAATTTTAGTAAGACTGTATCACTTGGAAGGAAAAAATTTAGTTAAACTGTCAAAATTTCTGTGTAATTATTCCTATATATGTTTTTTCAATCTACATATATTTTTCTTAAAATAGATAATCTTTAATATTTGAAAGGCAACTTCAAATAAATGATCGTCACAAAAAATTGCTTGATAGGCAAGGTCAACCGTCAAATTTAAGCCCTGCATGTCACTGCAGAGGTTTTTGTAGAATACTGAAAAGGTAAACTAGCTATTGTACTTTAGGTGTGCACTTGGGTACCCCGAATAATTACTTGAAATAGATAACAATGGACATAATAAGAAAAGGTAAAAATGAATTAAATTTGATGCAAACGATTGTTTACCTTAATTGATTTTGTATAGACATATTGGTTGAAATAGAACAATTTATATGTAACTTATTAAAACAACACATTTAAAAAATGAAATGGAAATAGTATAGAAAAAAAAATGAGCTTAAAATAATGTGAGATAAAAATGTAGAATAAGGATATATATACAAAGTTGAAAATGACGTGTTTCAATGGAATGTTTAATTTGCATTACAAGAATGTATGCAATTGAATATAATGGTATAACCAAATTGTGACATGGTCATATTGAACTCCAATTTATGTGTAAGTCTATTACATAAAGGAGCAAATTGAGTCATCATTACATCGAAATCTGAAGCACACACTGATGTGCATTGCTCTGTCCAGGTATTTTATATTAAAAAACGCATAATGATGAAAAATTTAACCTTTCAAGTTTCAGACATATGTTCAAAATTCTAGGAAAATACATATTTTAAATTATGTTACTGGAACTTTCATATCTTTGTACCTGTGGAGGAATTTAGGTGGTGAAATTAGAGACCAAAATAGTACATTTTGTATGTATTTTGTATTAAACACACTTGTATTTATATTTGTCACTGCTCTACAAATTAGAAACGAAGAAACACAATCTGAAAAGGCGGGTGGCTAAGCAACTTTAACTTCAATTGTCTTGGGTTTCTTGGGCTCTAGAGGAGGAAGCTTGTGAACGGTAACACTCAGCACTCCATCTTGGCAGCTAGCAAAAGTGGCCTTCATATTGCAGTCGCCAGGCAAGCTAAATTTACACATAAATTTGTCGACCCTAAGCTCCATACGGATGAATTTGACATCCTCCTCCTCCTCCCTCTTTCACTCTTCACTGATTGTTAGCACATTCTCATCCTTTACTTGAACCCGCTTGTTCTCAAACACACAGCAACCAATTTGTTAGTCTTGGTGGCTAACGATTTGAAGCTTTTTCATCCCCCAGATGCAAAGAAAATGAGGGTTTTAGAGGTTTATAAGGGAAATAACTTGACGTCATTGTTTTTAAGGTCTGGCATGTCAATTATGAAGACATAAGAGTTGGGAAACTCTTTGACATCAATGGGAGTGGAAGCCATGGCTTTGCTTTCCAGAATACAACTATGCGTGGGGATGTTGAGGAGTTTGTCCACTTCGTCAAGGAATCCCAGAAGCTAGTGAACAGTGCTCAATAGGGGCTCCATCTCTTTCACGGTTCTGCATTCCCATCAAATTTCATCATCATTACATTCAAAATTATCCAAATGCTAAATTAATTCTTCACAAAATTACAGAGAAAACATAAATCAACAACCTTGAAAGGAGTTGGAGAGAACATTTACTAGGTTAGTGATTGCGGTCAAAGAAGCAGAAGTACAGGCGCTTTGAAAGAAGTCACTAGAAGAAGTACTACAAGAGATATTTGTGAAATATCAGAGCGATGATTAGGAAGGATGACGAATTGAAAACAATCATTATTTATCTATAGTAAATGCAATATCAATATTTATAAGTCTGCTAGGTCGGCAAGTGTAGATGAATTATCAATGTAGAGGCGGCAAAGAGAACACCGATATTTAGAGGTACACATACAAAGGTGGCAGGAAGCATTTATCTATAGTAAATGCAAATGAAGCCATCTTACTTTTCCGATGTCAAATCTATTCAAAGAATATAATATTTAACTACGGTAGTCAAATCTAATAAAAGTAAATCAAAAGATCTTTCGCCCACCTAAGGGAGCAGTTATTCCATATAGCTTGTGCCTCTCGTAGAGTTAGGTGAAATAAAATAAAATAATGTATGTAAAATAAAGCTTCCTTTCGAGTAAATATATACAATGATGAAATCCATGTGTTTTTTATGGATTGTTTAATTCGCATTACAAGAATGGATGCAGTTGAATACATTGGTCTACCGAAATTATTTTTTTCCAAAAAAATAATAAGTTACCTTTGGCTGATTAGTTTGTAGGACTTAGATAATGAGGAAATTAGTGTAAATGAGCAATAAGAGGAGGCTGTTGTAGAGGAAAAAGATTAATATGATTTAGAACAACTAAAGTATATCAATATTGGTAGTGAAGTAAATAAGAAAGTGACGTACTTGTAGTAGGTGAAATGCACTTCAATTGTTTGAGGAGTTTGAAATTGACATTACTGTCAATCGAGTCTCTTCATTTTTCCAACATGCAACATATGGACTTTGTTGCGTGCGTGCATAGCGTTGGAACGCGAATGATGGGTGTATGTGAAGACTTTGTAGATCAGGCACTCGTGAAATAGTAATGAATGTGAGGCCTTACCGGTCAACATTCCCAATGTTGACTGTGGCCCTTGGAAGTGTTAACCTTGTGACTTGTGTATTGTTAGTTCCCAAGCCATTTTAAGTGGAATTTGACGATGAATCCCATGGCTAAGCAGGGTTATGGGGACATTGTTTGGATTTTTATGATCCCAAGGTGGGCCAATGTAATGTTTGAATTGAACAACGATAAACAAGGGTAGCTAAGGTTTTTTTTCATCTTCTTTGTATACAATTTCTTTTACCTAACAAAGTGCACCATTCACGAGCCCTGTTTCGACCCAAATATTAGAACATAACATGACCTCTTGGCCAATAGACAACAAAATATGAGCTTGAAGTTGCTCTTCATCTGGATTTGTGTATGTTGACCCCTTGAGTTGCTCTGCAATGGAAAGGGCAACAAGCGTTGCCAAATACAACAACATACAATTATTGTGTAGTAAAACTATTTCATTTGTTGCAAAAAGGTGTATGGCAGACAAGAAAATAGAGTTCTCTTCAGCGTTGAGCGATGAACTTGAGCATGACATTAGAATTTCCCAGTCTTCTTGTGTAGGCTCTACATTTCATAGATTTGAGAGAAGTGCACAGAAAGCAATTTAGGAAGGAGAATCACCAACTTGTCAAAATAATCTGGTCAAAGTTACCAATGTTGTGAGGTTGCGCCATAGTGTGCCACCATATGAAGTAGAAGCATACATGGGGATATCTTTAACTGGTGGTAGTTGTCCCAAGTCACCATAGAGAATAATTGAGCAGCTTGCAAAGGGAAGGTGGTTGTGGGCGGGGAATGCTTGCAGTAGTCGCATGTTAATACACTCTAGCAACTTTGGGCCTACAAAGCTCATCTCATCTACTAAAATGTACCTAATAAAGTACATGCTTTCTTGGAAGGCTGCAAGTGTTTTCCCTTGTAGGGGGGTCATTTCTTTTATTGGAATTTGAAGGGAAAAATGAATTGTTGATGCTTGAATGTTGAATGCAACAACACTTGTAGGTGCAAGAAGTAGTAAAGGTGACTCGTGAATTGGACTTGAGCTACTAAGGGTAGACCTTATCTTTTTTATGAGGTGTGATTTTCCAGTTCTTGCAGTTCCATGAACAATGAGCTTTAGCAATGGTTGTAATGGAACAGTGGTTAGATGAGACCAAATTATATCGAATGCTTTATGTTGCTGAGTAGAGAAAGTAGTAAGGTTGTGTTCGTGGATATCATGATGCACCTGAAAGGTTGGTCGATTACAATCTACGAAAGCAGTGTTGTTGGGTGAAGGTTGTATGTTGCCAGTCGTGGTGCATGTCAATGTCATGTCAACCAAAGCATGTCCAGTGCATCAAGCTGTATAGGAAGGTTTGGGTGCAAACTTGAGAGAACCTGCCATTCTTCAGGGTTTTTCCCTTGCAACACATGGTCAATGCTCGAGTTGCTGCTAGCATCTAATTCTTTGGCTTGATTTGGATTTTTTCAGTGTACGTGCCATGGCCTATATGTCAAAGAGAACCTTTCTCATTGTGATATAATTTGATGTTCGAAGGAGCCAAAGTCAATGTCAATGTTCTAGAATGGGTGGTATAGAATTAGTTCACTCCAACAAAATTCATGAAAGCTTTTGTCATCTCTTGTAGGGATGCTTGTGAACCTAGGTGAGACACGAACAATTGCTTTTTGGGGGCATTGCTTCCATTGTTCATTTTTTTGGGACACTTTGAAGGTCCATTTTTTAGTAAGTTCAATGAGAGACATTGCATGTAGTTGTATGGGGCGAGCCATATAGGTATCAATGTATGTAGGTGAAGTGGTAACTGACGTGGATGAGATTGAGACAAGCTGGAATTTGTGGTGGTTAACATTTAAAGACACGAATGTCCTACTAGATATGGAGAGGGGTAATTTTAGTAAAAGGTGGCAAGTTTCTTGGGCACTAATATCACGATCGACAAGGTTGTCGGTAAGCATTTTTTGAAAAGCTATTAGGGTATGCATTTTTGATTCTAAATTGGTTGAGATGCGAGATAACATTACATGATATGTTTCGGATTTGTGATCAGCTTTTGCTGCATATTTTGCAATATATTTTAGGACAGCATCAATTGAGAGTATAGGTTGGCAATCTACATTGGCCCTCCAGATAGAGAGTATAGATGGGTTGTGAAGGTTCAAGTGATCATCATTGCAAGCAGGTTTGGGTGGCGGGTCTCCTCATTTGAAAGACTTGACTTGTCTTGCATGGACCATGGTGCTTTATAGCGACACAAAGTGGTTGGCCTTTTTTTCCTAAGGAATGTTAGCAAAGTACACTTTGTGTGTTGCTTGATACAATTGACCAATTCACAATAGTCACTTGAAGGGTCACATGACAAGATCCTTATTGTATCCAACAAACAAGGATCATCAAGAACATAGCGGTGAAATGTTTGGTTTCTCAAATGGAGGGGACATGGGTTCTAGGCAAAGACATATCTATCTATGTAATCAAGTGCACTCTGTACAAATTGAAGGTTATTCCATTGTAATCTACTAATATCAAGTGCTTGTTAGAGCCATATAAAACCATGGGTGTGTGCAGATCCTCTGTGTTGCCATTCATATCTACGAAAAGATGATATTTAGCAAACTTAAAAGATAAGAGTCTATTGTAAAAAATGAAGGGATGCTTTCTAGTAAATAAGCATGAGTGTATTGTGACACAACAGAAAAGAAAGTTATTAGCTATACCAATATTCAGATGCACTAAGAAGCTTTTCCAACACCTCTTCCCAAAATGCAGTAAACCTATGGTGCATGTATACTGTGGTAAGGTGTGGATTTTGTACAATGTTTTGGATCCTCCATCTACAAGCCATAGAAGGAGTTGTAGAAGGCTTCGTAGGCATGATGGTATGCAACTCTGGCCATTTTGCATCTACTACACTAAGGGTGAAGAAGAGTGAGGGGCAACCAATTTGAATGACCATGTCAGAGAGTTCCCCTCGACACTGGGTCCAAAATGGACGTGTTCCATGAATTGATGAACTAAATCACATGAGCTGATCTGCAAGTTTGTCATCTGGAATGTCCTGCAATCTTTGGTGAAGGTCAAAAACTGTCAAGGGCAGGTAACCTTCAAGATTTTTGTGATCAAATACAGAGGAGGTTGCTTGGCTATGGTGTCGCATAATAATATTTAGTATGAAGTACCTAAATCGGGGGTGTTGACCAAACCAATTATCATGGTACCTTAAAAGATGGAGAGCATATTCATGCAATTTAATTTCTTTGATACGTTGTTGCTTGAATGTAGCTTTTCCTTTTGGAAACAAAGTGGTGAATGCCATAGCAAATAGTCCTTAAATGGTGTACTCATTGATAGGAGATGGAGAAATTGGTGGCTATGCAATAATTGGTGTTGGTCATGCTGCACCTAGTTGTAACATAGAGTGCACTTCTTCGACCTATGTGCGTGCATGTGGGAGGTTCAACACAAAGGATGTTGTTGCCAACATATTGTGGTCAATGGGGTCATATTTTGCGTCACTTGTTTCCTCAATGCTTGTATTTGTGGTGGTGGGATTCGAAGATGTTGCATAAATAAGGTTTGAGATGTCAGTAGAAGACTCTAGCAAAGTGGATAATGCAAGCTCATTTATTTGGACATCATTGTAGTATGGTTCATTGGAAATCTTATATTTAAGTTCCTTGTGGAAACGTCCTCTACTGACATGGAAGTTGTATTGTTGTTGGCCGATTTGTTCCCTGTTAACTATTAGTATATCAAGATCAATAATATACCTAGGCAAGTAGGCTACAATTGCAGATATATCTTGAGGAAAGCAGATAGTGTGTCTACTATATTTTAGTTTCCAACCCCTTGCATAGGTAACTTGAAGTATTGGGATAACCCTTTCTATTAACATCTCCTCAACTTGGGATAGAACTTTTAAGCATATAGGTTGCTCACTAGGGTCCATGTTGTTCCAATTTAAGAAGCGGTGCTCTTTCTTTTCAGATGTGCATCTATAACAAGTAGTCAATTCATTTGACTATCTAGTTTTCATTTCTGGATATCTCTCCATGCAAACCATACAAGTTGACATTCTTGATAGGCTATCTAACTTTGATGGGAAGTTATTTCTAGCAGAGAAAAACTCCTGTGGAAAAAGTGGCAAAGGGTGCATTTCAATATTTGGGTCGGGCTGAACTATGTTTTGCGAGTGAGGTGCAATTCCTTGATGGTGGGACGAGTTAACTGGAGGAGAGACTGTAGATGTTGAGGCTGTAGCATGAAGAATTTGATTGTCTTCATTTCTTTTTTTGTTAATTGCATCTTTATTTGCATGGTACCGTTTGCAGTTTAGCTCATTTTTATGAGAACGTTTTTTGCATCCTTGCATTGTCTACCTCCATAGTAAGAAATGTTGAGGACAAAAGCAATGAAATAGTATGTATTGTTGGAAAAACAAGGATAAACAACTGATAGGGGGGGTGAATTAATTGTCACAAAATATTTAAAAAATTTCAATCTTTACTTAACTTAATCTCAGATCTGATGAATGAATAATAAACCATGAACAATCAACACATCAGAAACACAAAGAACACTGAGATTTTTATGTGGAAACCCTGTTAGGGGAAAAACCATGGTGGAGGTTAGTCCACAATATTATACCCTATTAAAAGTAAAAGAATAATGGGAATGCACATGCATTCAGGCACACTGCTTAGAGCTCACTGCTCAAATACAAAAGAGGACTCACTATCCAAAGAAAGGTTTGGATTAAAACCATCCAAATTGTGAACAAAGAAAATAGCTTCTACACAAGCCTGATTATAGTTCCAGTTAAGCACATAAAACCTTCTTCACTCTTCGCTCAAACTTCTTCACACTTCGCTCAATCTTCTTCACACTTTGCTCTGCAATCGAATGATATTCACACATATACACATAGGAGCACACCGAGCACACTTTACATCGATGAAAAAATTGTTCTTATATATCCGCAACATGAGATTACATCAACAACTTAGTTGGCCAAAAATATAAACATATTTTCAATGTTAGCCCAATTTTACAAATAAATTTTCAATGCAAATCCACTAAGGTCGGCCACAACATAGTGGAGACCCAAATTAACAACTCCCACACAAAAATACTTCAATTAATTTCACCTTGAAGATCCACAACATGCTACAACCATCATGTTGGCCAAGAACATGAAAAACTGAACATACAAAGAAAAATCTTCGACTATGAGCACATCGATAAATGTGGATGTACCACAAAGATAGAGCATGATCTAGAAACATCCACGAGCAATAGAGAAACATCCACAACAACTAGAATTACCAGAATAATGCCAACTTTAATCAAGAACACTGACATAGACCACATAAACAATTAGAACACAGATTTTCATAACTTGAACAAATCTTCACGTGGACCTCTGAAACTTTCAAAGGATGGACTAGATACACTCAATAGAAAACAATTTAATCCACAACAACTGATCTTCAACATACAAAACAAGACACCTTCATGACCTTCACGGTTCCATTGGGAACCTGTAACACTTTCTTTTACAATTTTCTCAATATCCTCGACATATACAGCCTTCAATACATCAAATGTTAATAGTGTTGACATCAATGAAAACCACATATCAACAACACAACCACAACATCCAACATGTATATATTATAATTTTATTGGAGATTTAATGGTGCGAATAAATAATTTGGAATAGAACATAAAACACAAACATATAAAGATATGGACAGGAAATGCAAATAAAGTTGTAGATATTATATGGATAGTGTTCATTGTAAAATATGCAGAAAGATGAATTTAAGACCTTGGCCACTTAGAGTGGTCACACTTAATGGATAGGTAATGGATAACAGCATGATCATAGTGATAGAAAAAATGCGGAAGAAAATGTACAATCAAGTTTCCATATGTGGGTATCCAATGTTTTTGATAAGAAAAAAAAAAATTCACAATTGGTGATAATGTTTACATATTTGGCCATGCCTAGTTTCAAATTGGCTTAATGGTAGTAATAACAATGCTTTGTGTTTCTTGTCCACCAAATGGAGTCATCTTGATTGTCAGATCAAAGAAAAACTGGCTACCAACAATATGGTCCAAAATGTCTTTAGCAGCATCAGGTTTAGCAATCAGTAGTTGCAAATCTTATGCGGCAACACCCATTAAGGAAATTGTTAGACCTTTGAATGCAGTAACTTTTAGGAGTTCACCACTTGCATCTTTCAAGTTCATTTTGAGCATGTAGTTGAAGTCACATTGAAGGAGATCTATAGAGCACTTTGGGCAACGAAAAGTAGTAGGGGAAGTTTTCAAAACCTTTTTCTTACACTTTTTATTATTCACCAATAGAGGGCATGAAAGGTAATAGAAGTTGTCAAGGTGCAATTTTGAAATGGAGGCCTTTATGCAAACATTTTGCTTTTCAAGCATGTTATTATTTGCAAGAGATGAGATATTGACTGGATTTATAAACTTTATGGGGGAAAAGTGTTTTTTTTACAAGGAACTGAAGGGCTTGGCAATTTCTTTATTGGTATACCATGCTAGTAAGTTGGAGGCTTCGACTAAAATGGGGTTCATTATAACTTTGGTTGGGAAAATAGTATCAAGACCTCTTCCACACCATGAGATGATACATCCTGATTTAATCAAAATAACATGAGGGTTTGGTTGTGTAGGAATATCAGATATTTGTATCCCATCTATATAGCAATGATGCCCCCAAAGTGTAACATCTATGGTACAATTTGAATTGTCTACTATTGTAGCAGTGCATTTGATTGTATTTGTACCATCTCTTTTACGAATGGTTGATACAAGGGAGATAGCTAGGAGTATTCCTATTATGTCAGCGAGGGAATTGATAGGAAATGAGGACAATGAATCGATGCTTTTAATATGGAAAGTATGTGTTGGTATTATGGAGTCCAAGGATGCAAAAGGAGTTACTGTGAATGAGCTAAGGAAAATTATTTCATAGGGATTTGTGGAGCTAGAATACTTTGTGTTAGTGACTTTGATGCAGATGTTGGAGATAACATAAAGACTATCAGAGTGAATAGCATGATAAAATTCTTCAACTTGTTCATTGAAGCAAGAAATATGAATTTCAGAGCTTGCCATGTCAATGAAATTGAATCCAAATTTTTTTCCATCATGTCCACCATTTTTATATTCATGGATTGAAGATTTCATCAAGGCTCGACCCTCAATGGACCAATGCTTATGGTTGGGGGTTAACACCTTTATTGGAATTGGTTTGAAAGGGGATATACTCTGTTGAGTCTGAGAATCTCCATCTTCTTCAATTGAATCATTTGTAGACTGAGAGGATCCCAACGATGTTGGAGAGCTACTTGATGGGATGGAGCTTCTAGACTGGGGAGAGGAGTTGGAGTTCCGACAATAGGTGCATTGTTTGAAATTAATTCAAAGTTTTCAATTATGATAGCCCTGCAATTTGAAAAGTGGTACATTTCATAAGAGCGCGTTGGGGGAAAATTAAACAAAGAAAATGTTTTTGGGAAAGAGTGGACATACGTGAATTTATTGAACATCTTTGAAGTATATTGTTTTAGTAGGACAATAGAACCTTTGACTAAAGCCTCCTCCAAAATAAGATCATTGAAGTGATCAGGAAGTAAAGCATGATGTGTGTGTGATCCATCAAAAAGTTGAACACAGTATTTGACAAGTGTAGAATGAGCCTGTTGAATGGAGTCAATAGGTGCAACTTGCAAAACAGGGCTCAAACCAGATATGCCTGCAAGAATATTTCTAATGGAATTTGTAGTTAAAGTCACCATTATTTAGTTTGGATTTAGTGTACTAAATGTGCCTACGAGCATGTGGAAGTATGAAAATTAGGCTTTCAAAATATTTGATGTTGTGAGCAATAAGTTTGGGAGAAAATGGAAATATGCTAATCTGGTAATGCTTTGAATGTAAATTTACCCCATAAGTGGTATTCTTTAAAAGGAACAAGATGCTATATTGTGTCACAATGGTGATAATCAAAGATAATTGATCAAAGGAGAATAGTAATGTTGAAGAAGATAATAGGAAATGAAAACACACCTATTATAAATAATTATATTGTAGGGCAAACAAGGTTTGAAAGTCTTTTAGATGACACTTGTTTTATTCTAAAAAAATGAAATTAAAGAGCATTCTATGTATTGTATCTATTAAAATGAGTGGAGTATAAAAAAATTATAATGTTTAAACCATATTTTGCAGACGAGTTTGTTCTTGTCCATGTGAAGGGGACCTTGATAAATTGTGCATTAAGATCAATAAATTGAATTTCAAGAATCAAGATGATCAAAGATAGCAAAGTGGAGGTAAATTTAGTGATAAAGAAGAAATAAATAATTAGGTATTGTAAGCTTTTACCAACAATATGAGAAGGGAAACTTTCAAATAAATATGTTTTTTAAAGGATTGTATATATATAAAAGTAGATATCATGTCAAATTTATTAGAAACTAACAATACATGCATTATATCTTTTAAGAAATTAACCTCTAATCAAAATTAATTGTACAATGTATGTTTAGAAAGGAAAGTTGCAAAAGTGGATGTCTGTACAATAACATTGAAGAAGAAATAAGGAAATTGAAACATACCTGTGGATGATGAGTACAAAAAGTAGGAAAGAGTACAAAACGTGATGAGCACAAGTCCCTGACACAACGAATTAATGGTTTTTTTGTTAAAGAAGGGTCATACAGTGTGATTGAAATTTTCAATGATTATTATAGATAATGCTTACTTGTAATTCAAACTTATTAACATTCTATTGTCCAAGAAGTTTAAATATTGGAATAAGGAAAGGGCTTATCCATTTTTAAGTATAGCTAAAAAAAGTGGGTGACATACTCGATAAAGCATTGACAAGCTATATGTGAAAGGGTTGTGAATATATATACTTACTGAAAAGGAAAGTACAATTGGATGGCATGACAAACAACTAAAATGTTCACTACAAATAAAGTGTCATTTTTTATGCAAACATGATGACATTATAACATCGATAAGGTTTGAAGTTTGGAGTTAAGAATGGGTGTATCTTTTTTTGTAAAACCTTTAGAACTACAAAAAAGGAACACATTTCATTTATTGTTTTTTTACTAATATTACTAATTACAAAGTGTTCACATACTCAATACAACATTTGACAACTTATATGTGAAAAGATTGTAAATATATAAGCTTACTAAAAAAGAAAAAGCACAATTTATTTATTTCTTCGTTGTATTCTTAATTACAATAGGTGGTATCCGATGCCATAAAGTGTAGTACGATGCAATAAACTGTACAAGCAAATGAGTGAGAGATAAGTATGAATACTATTGCATATGTATAACACCATGTACAAGTAAGGCATTTCTATTGTTAATAAGTGCCATAATTGCATTTCAATATAAAATGTGATTTACATCAAACTTCTAAGAAACTTGACGAATGTTTCTTTATAGCAAGGAACACAACCTTGTTTGTTGCGAGGAAAATACTATTTATTTTACGAGTTTCTTACAAAAAAGTAGGAAAGTAGTCATAGTTGGGAGTGTTCGTAATCACATTACAAAACTGCACTATATACACATTTGAAGAACAAAGGCTTCAAGCATTGTTTATGTAGTTCTCAAAATCACGTTTAATGTATTGAGCACCACCCATCCCGTACACCTCATCAGCATGCATCTCTCGTAGAAATGTACAAAATGCGGCCAGCATATCACAAGTTGAGTGGAATTCCTATAGTGTGCCTTCCATTGCCTACACCTTAAAGCCCTGGACACTATGTAAATTTCAAACAACTATCTGTATTTTGCACAAATTATCAAAGCAATTAAAGGTGATTTCATTTGATAGATCTACAATGTTTGCACAAGATCCATCCCAATTGGTTGAAGGAGGAGAACCAAATGGAATACCGGGGAAGCTATCACTATCTGATACTTCAATGATATTAGTCTGAGGACAAGGAAGTGCCATTCCTGGATGTAGTTAATTAAAGAATAGCACCTACTGTTAAATAATTTCATAATATATAATCAAAACAACTTTTATTAATTGAAGAAGGCATAAATAGGAAAAGAAAGTAGCTTTTAAGCCAAATATTGAATATAAAAATGGTAAAATTTGGGATTGAATATGAAATGGTAAAAGTTAGGGATTGAAGACATAAGCAATGTGTATGATAAAAGTAGCATTATGTAATCAAAACAGCCTCAAGGATTGAAGGAAGCAACGAAAGAGTACTTTTAATTCTAAAATCTTATGATGCTAATAATGAATTGTCTTTGGATTGGAGTAGCAATTATATTATGCAATCAAAGGTGCTTCTTAGTGATTGAAGGCAACATTAAAATAGAAGTTTCATGTTTTCAATTTTGTAATGACAATAATCATTTGGAGATTAAAGCAACTAGAGCAATTGCAAGTAGAAAATAAAGTACTTACCATTTTTAACTTTGTCAATTTGTTTAAATTTTTTTATTGCTAATGTTTGAATATGCACTTTAATAGCTAAAAATAAAGTTATAAAAGATGAAGTATCTATTTTCTATACATGTGATTACAGGCAAAATAAAACATAACTCTAACTTTAATATTTTAAAAAGCTAATACAAACATTTTAATTTTCTTGTATTGATTGAATACGGACAAAACATAAAATAATATGGTTATTTTAGACATTTAAATGCCAAAAAAGTTACTGAAAGATGTAAAACTAAAGAAAATTAAAGTCACTTGCAAACTTTGTCCTCTTCTAAAGTTAGTGTGATCTATTTCTCATGATGAATTAAATTATCTACCAAATTAAATTACATTTCAAATCAAACAAAACAATTAAATGAAATGAAACCAAAAGATTTCACACTTCAAGTCAAGTCAAAGTAAATAAATGTTTATTACATTAAAAATGGACTCCATAAAAAAATTTAAAAATCTATAATATTAGAAACTTTATATTATTATTATAATAAATAATAAATAATAAGTAAAATCTATAATTATAATATTTCGAGGACAACTAAAAAACTGTAATATTATTAAATTTATAAACAAAATGATATTGTTTATTATTTAAAAAAAAAAACTACTTTAATAATATTTTACAATAAACTTTTATAGAAAGGAAGCCAAATTGCATCACTTGATTCCATTGTAGATTTAACTGATATATAACATATAAGGCAGTAATAGGAATGTTATTTTACTATTTTTTTTTTGCTTGAAAGGAGATTTAACTTTGCACGATTAATTGAAAAATTAAAATTAAATATAAATAAACATTGTAATTGAAGCACATGAATAAAATGAATAAAAGATATGTATAAATATATGTGAATGACAAAAGAGGGAATTAAAGATAATAGTATAAGAATGTGTAATGAGACAATTTCTCCTCCCTTAATGTTTTCAGTGTCATCACAGGCTTCTTATTTCCATAGTGGGCCCGAGCTTTCCATTCAATTTTCACCTTCACTAATTAAGGCAACCTTAAAAGTAGTCATAATAATATAATGTTAATCTATAAAACCATTTTAATATATTTTGATTGCTAAATTTGTTCAAAAAGGTATTTGTGAAGTAAAAATAATGTTGAATTTAGAGCTTTGATGTGATTTGTAGTAACTAGATAAATTTCATTAATGGAGCACTCGCTATTTGGGATTTCTTGGTGTTTTATGTTGATGTATAAAACTATTTTATTAAACCAATGCTGCAACATACATGTTACAAAACTTAGCACACATAACTCAGAGGCAACATATATAGCATGCCTTTATATATTCAAAATGCAAAGGTTTAATAAATAATCAATTAATTGCCTCCAATTTTCAGAAAATACAAGAGTGCAGAAAAAAATACATTTATCCTCTAGCTTCATTTCATGCCAATTGAAGACAACATTTTTCCCCTTACGTAAATCATTATTTATTTATTTATTAATCAAATACACAATAATAATAACTAATTCATAAAAATTCATAAAATATCTTACAATAATCATTTAATCAAATATTTGCATAATTTCCAGCATCAAATATAGACTGAACAATTAGTTGTAGGCCATTATTTTATTGCTTCTAATATCTTTGTTGAAATAGTGAGTGTGTAATACACCATGAGGGACGTTGTATGTGTCAAATTCCACACATTTTCTAGCATCCTTCCCCATGTACACCAAAATGGGAGCTCAAGATTTTGCATAGATTGTGCCTTGCCGTCAACAAGTTGATGGGAAAGGATGGGAAAAGTTTGCAAGGAGAAATACCATGAATGTTCCTTATACTCAAGGAAAATGCGAAACCCCTAGGCGGTTCCCTTGTTACATGTAAAGTGCAATTTAGCAGAGTATTGAAACACTAAAATTGAGCATTTTGTAAGTTATTTTAATTGCACATAATCATGAAGTAACACCTACTAGCTGCAACCTAAAACTTATCATATAATGTTAGGGCTCAAATGTTAATTCCATTCTGACTATGATATCGAGCCAAATTCTAAGTTTGACTACAAAAAGGTTATCTTAGCTAACAAATAGTATGAAGCCAACATAAATGACTGCAGAAAGGTTATTTTTTCCTTATTTAGTTTATTTGGCCTTTATTAGCAAGCAAATTATGAAGCGTACAGGTGCGAGTTGAAAGAGAATTATTGGCTTGAAATATATAGCCTTGTGGGTCCTCTCCCCTAAGCTAAATACAATAAATATTATAAAATAATATATGCAATCACTTCATTCATTTCATAAACACTTCATGGTGATTAAAAATACTTTTATTTAATTAACACCTGGCATTAAACAATGCCCCTCCACTCGAAGTGGCACTAACAAATTTCTTTTATCTCTTCCCCAAAACATATGTGCCACTTCAACAACCCTAACCATAAATTTCTAACATACAGACTTGCTTTTTTTAACCTGCTCAAGGGAGACTACTAAGACGAATCCCAGGAAACGGCACCAATAGAGACCCACATCCTCTATTCCATACCTGTTATCATAAAGGATTGCACGACCTTGGGGGCACTGCTAAGAGAAATCCTAAAGGGTACGAAGAAGATTAAATGGGGAAACAGGGGGAAACAGAGACCCCATGACCTATTGGAAGGGCAATCCTTTTGTTGTTGATATTAGGAAGGATCTCTTGAAGTGTAATGCTTCTGAAGGTTAGGATTGGAAATCCTGACTTTATATTTAGGTAATTAAGTGACTGTCCTCTCCTTTCCTCTTTCTTTAATTAGGATTGCATTTCTATAGTCTAATCGTGTTTCTTATATGTTGCTTTACAAGATTGGTTGAAAGAAGGGCAAGAAGGTTATAAAAAATCTTAATTATCCGACCAGTATGACCACAGGTGTGTTTGGTTTCAATGTGGCATGGTTGGGTTTTTTGGTTCAATAATTTTCCCTTGATCAAGGAGCAACAACAAGCCCCTTTTTTGACTACTTTTTACAAATTCCCCACAAAATTTTCAGATGTAGGCCTAGGGCTCTTCATTTGTAGGGTGAGTTTAAGAAGTTGAACAAAAGTGAGGATGAGGTGAACAAAATTTTATTGCAGGAGGTTTGTTTTGGTCAAAAATTTTGAGCTAGCTGGTTCTTGATCTATCAACAAAGAATGAAATAAAGAAGGTAACATCTAGATGTAAATGTATTTATGTACCGAAAGTAGATTGAGCAAAGAAATTAAACATACCTATTTTTTTCTTCACTGTCGTACTGTTTCGAATGTGTTCTTCTACAAGCCTCCTTTTTACCAAACTCTCTACAAAGGTTGTTCTTTCTAAATGTAGTCGACTGGTGGTATTAGTCTTACAATTAGAAGTCTTTTTGTAGAAAACAAGAGGCGGGGAAATTTGGGCAACAATTATGTTGCATTAATGAGGTAAAATATCCCATTCAACCACTTCTACGAGCTGGCTGTGAAAATGGGAGTAAAAAATATCTATACCTAATGACTTAAATGCACTTATGATCCATTACTCAGGGGAAAACGCTGTCATGGAGGACAATCTAAGGGAGATCTATTGATAGAATTAATTCTCACTTCTGGAAGTTGCGTACCTATGACATTATCACAATAGCAAGCATATTCCCACATTATTTTAAATGATAGCACCTTCTGCAATGTAAGCAAAGTTTGGTTTATGTTGTACAAACATTCAATCAAATGGGATTTCCAGGTGTAAAGCGTTTGTCAGAAATGATGTGATTTGGATTTGATCTTTGCTTTCAAGTGTAATAAGCGAAATCTTGAGGGATTTGGTTCAAATTGAAGATTGTCTGGATTTTTGAAAGCTTCTCCCACACCTACTGTTGTCTTTTCAGTAGGAAATGATTGACAGTCAAAATCATTTCAATCGTAGGACAGGTTCTCTAGAGAGAGGGCAACCATGGATTGTAAAACTCAGGTTGCTCTCTCTCAAATTGGATACTCCTTCAGCGTAAAATATATGTCAAGATGAGTTTCGAAGAGTATATTTTTTATATTTAAAATAAAGTATTTTTTTTATATTTTATTTAAGAGTTATTTTATTATTAGTATATATTATTTTAAAATAAAAAAATATAGTATATATTATTTTAAAATAAAAAATATAACATTCAAGAATCTTATGGTCCAATATATAAATCTAAAATATACATATATTTAAAAAATTATTATTATTGGGTGTTATAATGGCGGATGGCAAATGTAGGGTTTCAGAAGCACAGAGATTTGGCTTACAGAGCAGGGAGTCAGGCTTGATGGCCCTTCAATAAATGTTGGAACTGGAATTCTCAGAATACCAGTTGGGCTAGTAAGAATCAGACTTGGCAGGCTCCAGTGAACAAGGGCTTTAGGGCAGGGAATCGAACCAATGATGGCCGAAAATACTGGTTTCACCCAAAGAAGGGTGAGCAGTTTAGGATGTGGCATCTAGTGGAAAAGGTGGACTTCAGACGGGTGGAAGGAAAGTTCTGGAGACCGAAGGCTCAACCGGACAAAGCTGGTTCAAGTCAGGTATCACCGAATATCTCTATAACAACTTTAACTTCGCTGCTCTTAGAGAATAGTGAATGGAGTGATACTGTTAGGTTCTTAAAAGCAAAAGCTTTCTTCATGAAATGGGGAGGAAAATGGCCGGCTTTTGCAAAAATAAGGGCCTAGTGTGATAAAACTTGGGGGAAAGAATGTGATCTAAAAACTCTGGAGAATGGCTTTTATTTGGTGATTTGTAAATCAGCACAAGACAAAGACTGGATTATTGATAGTGGCCCATTTGAAATGGATGGTTTAGGGTTTCTTATTAAAGATTGGACCCCAAACTTTAACCCTAATGAAACTTTTCTAGAAGAAATCCCGGTATGGATAAAATTGAAAAACCTACCACACAAATACTGGGATTTGGAAACCTTGAGAAGGATCGGCAGTAAGCTAGGGAGCTTTGTGAAATCTGAGGAAGCGGTGGATAGATCTGATTTCAACATCTACCCCAAGACTTGTGTAATGAGATAGGGCATCCATACTTTGCTAGAAACTATAGAATTGCACACAGGTGAAGGTATTTGGCGTCAGAAGTTAGAAGTAGTGGCTAACCCTTTTGAATGCTTGAGTTGTGTGGGAAAAGTTTTTTCTAACAAGGGGTGTTCTCTTAGTGATAAAGGGAAAGATCTTGCTCAAAAATCCTTATCGGAGGAAATTATTAACCTCTCAGAGGTTAGGGTTTCTGAAGATGTTGATTCTCTGCCTTGGGTGTCGAAAAGCTCTTGGGGCTTTTCCAAAACGTTGGTGGAAGAGGTCCGGGGGGGTTTTTTGAAAGCAGAAATAGATGCCATTTTTGCGGGAGCTAACAAAGGGCATTCCCAGGGACTGCCTATTCAGATTCTCACAGCGGATAGCACCACTAAGCTGTTTTTGGGACCAAAGGAAGGCTCTACCATGGATCCGGCAATGGGGATTTCTATGGGTCTGGAAGATATTAGAAGTGAGAATGTTTTTATTCCAAGGCAAGAAGATGCACCACATTTTACAGTTACGGAGCATGTGTGTTCCCAGGTTCGTGATTTTGCCAATATTACTCAGTGCACCTCCATTGTCCCAGATTCTAGGCATAAGGTGGACATTTCTAAGGATGCTCTGGTGAATCAGTTCAGTTGGGTTCAACCGGTTGAAGTTCTGGGTTTGGAAAAACAAGTTTAGTAGGATTCTGTTGGTTTTGTTGGTGTTGCTTCAATGATGGAGGGTCATGGTAATGAGTTGGATGATCAAGTGTTTAAGGATATCCCAATATCTCCTATAAGAAATTTAGATAATGCCTTTGAAGGAGTCCGAGATAGTGGTGGAAATTTGGATGACGCAACGTCGGAATCAGATTCAGAGGAGGATGGGGGGAGGAAGATATTCTAGGGTTGCATGACAACCTTAATATTGTTGAAAAGAGAACCATAGAACAAACTCTAACCCAAAAAAAAAAGGTCAAGTTAGGGGAGAAGAGGAGGAGAGGTCCAAAAACTAACAGAATGAGGCTGGAATTGGCAGGTAATGCTGCGGGTCAAAGTAAATTAAGGTCGGGGCAAGGCTATGCCTTCCCCCAACAGCCATGAAAATCTTATCTTGGAATGTCAGGGGCTGCAATGCCTCTGACAAGATACGTTTGATCAAAAGGTGTCTTGATCAAACGAGACCGGCTTTACTTTTGCTTCAGGAAACAAAGGTAAAAGATTATGATGTTGCTTTTTTCTCAAGGTGTTTTTCTCGTTGGAATTGCACCTTAGTCGGGGCTGAAGGTGCTTCAGGTGGTTTGGGCATTCTTTGGAATGCCTCTATGGTTGATGTCTGGGTTGTGAGACAGGAAAAAAACTGGCAATGGATAAAGGTGGAGTCTATTCAATTGAGAAATTGTTTTTTTATTCTCAATATTTACGGCCCTAACAATTCTGCACAGAAGGAGTTATGGCAAGGTATATCTATGCATTTAAGTGTAAATGGTGATAGTAGGTTCCTCCTGGGTGGTGATTTTAACGCTATTTTGCGGCCGTCTGATAAATCTTGGGGCGTATGTTGGGCTGGGCAGAGTCAACAGGATTTCAGTGAATTTGTTCTAAACAATGGGTTGTGTGAAGTTCATTTTAAGAAAGGAGAATATACTTGGACTAATAGAAGGAGAGGTTTTCTAAATATTGTGGAGAAATTAGATAGATTTTTCATGGTTGGAGATTGGGCCTCTGTGAATTGGACATGTGAAGCAGAGATTCTACCCATATCTGGTTCGGATCATTATCCAATTTGCTTGAGGATTCAAGAGGATGCTACCCCAGACAGGTGCCCTTTTAAGTTTGAAACGATGTGGTTCAGGGCAGATAATTTCAAGGAGTTGGTTAAGGGTTGGTGGATGAACGCTCCAAGTTGGACTGGTTGTAAAGTGTTCATGTTTTTCAAGAAGCTGCAATATGTTAAAGAGTGTTTAAAAGCTTGGAACCAGGAGTCTTTCAAAAACATTTTTAGTGAGAAGCTTTTGATTGAAAAACATTTAAGTGACTTACATGCTAAGGTCATAGAAAATGGGATGAGTAATGTGGACTTTGAATTGGAGAAGAAGCTAAATAAAGATTACTCTAAAATCCTAGTGCGTGAGGAAATTTTCTGGCGTCAGAAGTCTAGGGAAACATGGCTGAAGGATGGTGATAGGAATTCCAAGTTCTTCCACAATTCTGTTAAGGTTCGCAGATCTAATAATAAAATTTGGTCAATACAAAATGGTGTAGGGGAAACTTTGTTCAATGCTGATCAAATTAATTTGGAGGCCGTCAAGTTCTTCTTAGATTTTTTTAATTCTGAGGTTGCTATTTCAGGGTCAAATTCTAATTTATTGGATGTCATTCCAAGTTGTATTTCTGATACACAAAATAATATGCTGATGGCGGAGGTCTCTTTAAAGGAAGTGAAGAAGGCTTTGTTTGGTTTAGGTGGGGACAAAGCCCCTGGACCGGATGGTTTCCCTACAATTTTCTTTCAAAGGTTCTGGGACCTTTTTGGTAATGAGATCAAGGAGGTGGTCGAAGAATCCAGGAAAAATGGTTTGGTTCTTAAGGAGCTAAATAACACCTTTATAGCTCTAATTCTGAAAAAGTCTGTGGTTAATACCTTTGAGGATTTTCGACCCATCTCTTTATGTAACACGATCTATAAAGTTATTGCAAAAGTCATTACTAATAGGTTAAAATTGGTGTTGAAATCTGTTATTTCTGTTGAACAGAGTGGGTTTTCTCCAAATCGGTCAATCTTTGAAGGCATTATTGTAGTGCATGAAGTCATACATTCAGTTCGAATGGAAAAAATTGAGAAGATGTTGGTTAAGTTGGATATAAGAAGAGCTTATGATGAGGTTGATAGGGGTTTTCTGTTGAAAGTGCTTGAGAAATTTGGTTTTGGGGTGGAATGGCGGGCGTGTGTGGAAAGCTGCATTAACACACCGTGGTTTTCTATGTTGGTCAATGGAAGTCCACAAGGGTTCTTTGACTCTCGCAAGGGAATCAGGCAAGGTGATCCAATGTCACCTTTTCTTTTTATTATTATGGCTGAGGTGTTGGGTAGGTTGATTTCCCATAAACGTAGTGAAGGTCTCTGGAAAGGTATTAAAGTGGCAGAGGGGGTTGAAGCTATTTCACATTTGCAGTTTGCTGATGACACCTTTCTGATGGGGGATGCCTCTTTGAGAGAAGCCCGGGTGATGAAGAACACGCTAGATATGTATGGCTTGGCTTCAGGCCAATGCATCAATTGGAAAAAATATGAAATTTTCTTTTTTAATACCCCTATTCAACGTCAACTTGATATTAGTCGAATTCTTGCAATGAAGGTTGGTTCTCTCCCAAGTAAATATTTAGGTATTCCCTTGTTTGGAGGGGTGAATAAAACTTGTTTATGGAAGGACCTTGTGGATTCGTGTATGAAGCGTATGGATGGATGGAAGAGTAAATGGCTTACCTCAGCTGGAAGAATTTTACTGCTTAAATCAGTGGTTTCTGCCATTCCCATTTATTCTATGATGTGCCTGAAAATCCCTAAGAAAATTCTAAACTCTATAAGGCAGCGTATGAGAAATTTTTTTTGGAATGGGGCTAGTGATGAAGATAAAATTCCACTACTGGCTTGGGATAAAATTTTCAAAGCGAAGGTTAGTGGTGGTGCTGGTCTAAGGAACTGACAGTTGTTAAATGAAGCTCTTGGTGCGAAATTAGTCTAGAATTTATATGCTAATCCTAAGCTTTTATGGGTTAAAATTTTAAAGGCTAAATATCTTGATTCAAATGAGGAGCAAAGAATTTTTACAATTCGCAACCCTCCTAAAGGGTCTGCGATATGGAATTTTATTGTGTCTTGTAGACCTGTGATCCTAAATCATCTTTCGTGGCAAATTGGCAATGGTGTGAAAGCTAATTTCTGGGAGGATTCATGGGATGGTTTGCCAAACATTGGTGAAGGGCTTGATCTGATAGTTCTTAAACAGTACTTCTCTCGAAAATGGGGAACTAAGGTTCGTGATTACTTGACTTTAAAGCCAGGTTCTGTAGGCAATGAATGGGTGTGGAAAGATGTTGTGGGAGAAGAACTTTCAAAGGAGAAAATTCAGTGCATGCAGAGGTTGTTGCAGGGTAGGAAAGTCTTTATCTCAGGGAATGAAGATAAATTGATCTGGTGTGGATCCTCCACTGGTTCTTATTTGGTAAAAATTGGCTACCAACTTCTGGACTCGTTGGAGAGGGAGGTCTTTTGGGAAAAAGACTTATGTTGGAATAAGCATGTTCTTCCAAAAGCAGGAACTTTCGCTTGGTTAGCTGTCAAGGGTAGAATCCTGACTAGTGATAGGCGGAAACGGTTGGGTTTTGCTGGCCCATCCAAATGTGTTCTATGTGACAGGGCTGAGGATTCGGTTGACCACATGTTATTATAGTGTGAGATGGCTTCAAGGTGTTGGGATTTTGTGCAACAAAAGTTGGGGTGGCAAGGCCCTATGCAAAGGACGGTGCGTGAGGTTTTTGAAAGTTGGCCCTGTTTGATGAAAGGTTCCTTTTTGTCTAGTATCTGGGTGGTGACGCCCTCTTTGGTGATATGGGAGATTTGGAAAGAAAGAAATAGGAGAATTTTTGTAGAGAAAAGTGAATCTTTACCAAGAATTATATGGCGGATTGAGCATAGTATTGAAGAGGTTGTGAGAAGTGTAGTTTCTATGCCACAGAATCTGTGTATTCCTTTCTCTATGGAGGATAGGAGAATACAAAGGGAATGGCCCGGAATTTGGATCAAATCCTGGCCGGGATCTGTAAAACTAAAATCTGGCAATGATGCTAAATCTATGGTGAGATGGGTAGAACCTATGAATGGTTGGATTAAAGAAAATTTTGACGGGGCAACCAAAGGTAATCCTGGCCCGTCTGGTGCAGGTGTGATTCTTAGAGATCATCTTGGTAATACAATTGCTCTTGCAGAAAAAAAGCTTGAAGATGGAACGAATAATTTGGTGGAAGCTAAAGCAGCTCTTTTGGTGATAAAGCTGGCTAAACAGTTTGGAGTTAGGAAATTGCATTTAGAAGGGGACTCCTTAATTATCATTCAAGCCATCAAAATTGGGGAAACGAAGGCTTGGCATCTTCAAAACTATGTCAAATCTATTGCACAAGGTCTGGAAACCTTTGATTACTTTGTGGTTAGTCATATAAAAAGAGATGGGAATAGGGAGGCGGATATTCTTTCCAAGTGGGCCGTGTCCTTTGAGGAATTTGAAAAGATGGCCGTTGAGGATTTTAGGAATTATTTTATTTATTGATTTTTTGGGGTGGCGTGGTGTCGATATCCAAATAAAAGGCTTATGTGGATGTTTGAATTTCTTTCGATGTGGATGGCTTAGCTAGCAACCTTTGATATCGCGGGTGGAGTTTAGGGAAGTGTGATCTTTCAGACAGAAAGAATTTAAGTTCTTTCCCCATGTGGCAGTCCTTTTGAAGGATGTAAGGACGATGACGGGTGCAGTCTGATGGTGAAGAATGGGGTGGAACGAAATGGCTTATGGCATTTAAGGCAGTTGTGATGTTCATATAAATCTCCACCAAGTGGTATGCATTTTGTACTAACTGCAATTTAAATGTTGTATTGCAGCCGGCAGAAGTACCAAATATTGATGTGCAAGTTGTTCGGGTTTTAAATGGAGCTAAATCAAAATTATGGACGCATATTTTTCAAGACGTGTTGCGGTGGTCTAGGGTGTGAGCTGATTACAGATGGAGGCAATGTGGGGTTTCTCTACAAAACTACAAAAAAAAGGCTTTTTTGGACCTCCCACAACGAAACGTTTGAAACAGGTTTTAAAAGTTCAGCGAAATGAGGTAGTGGAAGCGGTGGTGGGGGTTTTAGGGCCGCACTTCATGGAAGCGTCGCACAGGGGTCGTCTTAATGCTGATATAGCTTTGATGGTTTTTGCATGGGCAATGGAGCTGGGAGAGGACGCTAAGGAAACCAAATGGGTAATGCTAAAGATTTATGATGGAGCGCTACTAGGAAAATTGGAGTCGTTCATGGAATGGGCGGTGCCGGGTGTGGGTTTTGATGTCTCGGAAGGTATAGAAGATATGGACGAGGTCACTGAAGAAGGGTTGATTCCATTTGTTCGGTGGAGACGGTGAACGGACATAGAGTTATACAAACAAACAATCTCGGTGGCGTGGGAGAAGCTGAAAACAGAGCTTCATCGTCTGGATGTGGCTAGGCGACAGGTGAATGCAAGGGTGTCGTGTCATTTCCCACGAAAGAAGCGAGGTCTGAGAAGAAGATGTCGTCGGGGCGACAATTTTTCTGGAAGTGTGGTTTAAGGAAAAGGCTTTAAGGGTTTTTGGTTTTTTTTTAAAAAAAGATGATCTTTGGAGCTATGGAGCGAAAGATGCTTGGGATGTGCTGCAGACTGGTGTATGCGGGTGGCGTTTAAAGTGCAAAAATTTATGACGTCTTCATGTACCTGGGGTTGTTCGAAGTGGTTTTTTGGTTTGCTGCGTTGGGGTTTTTTGATGCTGGTAGTTGCCCACGACTTTCAAGAAAAACAGAAGAATGGGTGGAGCCATGGGGGTGGGGACAACCCGGATGATGTTAATTATCCTTTTCAGGTGTAAGGGTTTAAATGGTTTCAATGGTTGTTGGTGCTCTGGGGAGCTTTTTGTATGACTTATTTCTTTTTGTAATGCTCAGGTGGTTCCTCTTTAAAAACTATAATGTAATTTCCTTTTCTTATTAATAAAATATCACCTTTTACCGATCAAAAAAAAAAATTATTATTATTAAATTAAGGCCTGGGGCCTGGTTGGGTTAAACCAACTTCAAAGGAGTTAGTGGAGGTTGCTTGGGAAAAACCAATGGAAGGTTGGTGGAAAATAAACTTTGATGGTGCTTTGAAAGGGAACCCTGGACCATCAGGTGTAGGGTTCATTATTCGAGATTGGAAAGGGAATGTATTGGAATTGGGGGCGAAGAAGCTGGAAAAGGAACAAATAATGCAGCTAAAGCTTTAACAACATTAACAACAATTAAATATGCAAAAAAATTGGGAGCTTCAAAAATTCATTTAGAAGGGGACTCACAAATCATTGTTCAAGCAGTGATGAAGGGGAGCATTGGTGTGTGACACCTTTAGAACATAATTGTAAAAATTAGAGAGGAATTAACTTCATGCAAAAAAAAATTTGTGAGTCACATAAGAAGATCAAGTAATGTGGAAGCCGACGTCCTCTCTAAATGGGCTTTAACATTTAGAGAAATTGGTGAGTTGAGAGTTGAAGACTTAAGGAGTGTGGATTTAGTGGAGTGAGTTAATGAAGGTGGCAAGTACGTTACATTTAATGGGCAAGAATGTGGGCAAATTGAAGCAGTTTTGACATGACTGGTGTGTTGAAAATTGAGGTGTTTTCTTAGCTTAATACTATGTAAAACTTTAATATTGTCGATCTAAATATGCTTTTCCTTTGTTATAGATTCTTTGTGTGTGATTATCTAATTAATCCATTTTACTGTTTGTAGAATGTAGACAAAAGTTGATAGAAGAAGTAGATAGGATATTAGAAAGATTACACAAGCATATACTGTGGAGAAACCCTTTCAAGAAAAAACTCCACCAAGAATTAATCTATTATTCAATCTCTAAAGTAGATTACAATAGCTCCAATTCTTGCTTGAGAATGCCTCTTTTCCTTCACCAAAACTTCTTCACAACCCTCAATAAAATTGATACACACTCTCTTCAACTTGCTTGAGATAAATAGACTTTGATCAACTTTTTAAACTCAACATGAGTTACAATTACAATGCTCAAGCCCTATCCCTAAAAGGTAGGCCTATCTCATGCAAATAAAGTTATGTCGTGAAGAACAATGTCAAATCCTCATCTTCATGCATTTAGGCATCCCAAACTAAAGTAGCAACTCAACCTTTGTTCTATAAATATCTTCAAGGCTTCATCCTCAAAGTAGGCACCCAAAAGAGGTCCCACTTAATTAGCCTTCTGAAATATCTCAACATGCAAAGGAGTTAATTCCAAGAAGCCAACTTGGGTGCCCAAGTTGGGTCCAAGTCATTTCTTGTTAACTAAAACATTTCTCAACACCATTTATGCAAGAATGGTCATCCCCTATTAACTAGAGGTAGTCCCTGTTATCTCATTATGCAACTTAAGTGGATTAGCCATGCATTCCAAGTTACCTAAAGTCAACTAGCATTCAACTAAAACTAACCGAAGATAATTGAACCATAACCGAATGAATTGAATTGAACTGAATTGAACTAAACTAATTCTAAATTGGAACCGAATTGATCTGAATTGAATTGAACTTCATGCATGCAAAACATCAAACCCTAACTCCTAGGATCTTTACATGCATTCAAAAGTGTTATCTCTTACTCAATAGTTAATTGAACTCAAGGTGAGTGTCACCTACCATGTGGGCACCCCATGTGCCCCTATTATTTAGGAACTCATAATGGATGCGCTCACATGCTCCTAACATATAGAATTAATTACAAATTTTAATTAACATGATTATTTCATCAAATATTAATCCCTTCCTAATCCTAGTGTTGTTGAACACATTCCAAGGACTTAGGAGATACATGAAATAAATAATGTTTAGGATTGCAATTAAATGGCATCCTATTTCCAACATGGTGAAATGGTGTGAAGGTTGGTAGTGACATTCCCAGTACGAGTTGTAATTAAGACAAATTGAGTTTTCCAAGAAGATTAGAACCTTTCAGCTATCAATGACTTCATTTGTGTTTGGCGTGGTGAAGAAGGCACCAAGAAGGCATAGTTGTGGTGTCGACACTATTGCAATAGTGCTCCAATAGAGGCAAATTTCTCTCTTCTCTCAAAGAGACAATTATTCCCTTTTTATGGTGATGCAATTGAGAAGAGATTAATGGGTATGTTTCTTTTTAATGATGGGAGACTGGTGCAGTGTGTGAGGATGATTTTGGGAAGGGATTTTAGAAATTTAAGGCATAGGTATATGACCAACATAGACATGTATTCTCTGATAGTGGCATGGGGATTGGACCTAGGAGAGAAGGTGACAACAGTGAGAGAGGTGATAAAAACAATTGTTCATAGAGATTTCTTGGATGGACTAGAGACAATACTAGAATGGGCAGTACCGAGCAAAGGGCTTGACATCTGGGAAGGAATTGAGAATGAAGAGCTTGAAGGGTCTGTGGGATGCATACCTTTTGTGCGTTGGTCGGAGGATGAATTGAAAGCTTGTTGCAAAGAAGAAGCAAGACTCAACTAGGAAGCTTTAAAGTTCTTTGTGGAGCTGATGAAAGTGGAAGCAATGATTTCCCTAGCGAAGGCAGAGGTGGAGCGAATGGAAGATGGAGAGAACCACCCATGGAAGAGGAAGGAAAAAGCAATCTGCAAGGATGGAATGGAGCCGGGTAGCTCAAGCAAAAATTAAAAATCTTTTTACTATGTTTTTTGTATAAATTTTCATGTCTAAAACACTACTCTTTGGTCTTTATGGGGGATGAAACATATTTGGGATGAATGTGTATTAATCATTTAGGGTAAAATGACTGGTTTTTGGTCAATGGTGTTGTTAGAAGTTTAGCACAAATCTTTTTGAGTTATTTTTAGGTGAACAGAGATGTAGAAAAAGCTAGCCAGCATGTTAATGTGCCTTTTGAATGAACTCATTTCTAGTTGTAGGTGGTTTTTTTGGATGGTTGGAAGAGAAACTGAAATCAATGATGTAATCTTATTTTCAAGCAATATAAAATCTCATTACCAAGAAAAAAAAATTATTATAAAATTAAATTTTTAAAAAATAATATATAAATGTATAATATTTATTATAATTTCAAAAGAAAAAGTGCCCTAGTACTTGTCTTTATACTATTGTAATTATTGTATTTAGATTTGAAAAAAAAATGTAAGTTTTATTAATGTGAATAAACATAAGTGCAAGTTTTGTTAATTATAGTGTTTTAGTTATTTGCATGAACTTTCCTAACTTTAATTATATCCTTAACCCTAACCCTAACCTTAACTCTAACAATAAATTCTAAATCATTATCTAAATCCTAGACCTATTTCTAACCCTTATAGTCATAACACTATCTATAACTATTGTTATAACCTAACCCTAACAATTAAGAATTGTAGAGTGGCATTACAAAAAAATCTATGAATTAATATTGAGAATAAGATTTGGAATAAAGATATTAGATGAAAAAAAATGTAGTATTATATCAATTAATCATATTTTAGTGAGTTTTTTTAGATTGCCTGGAAGGGTAGCCCACTCTCACTTGGGATAGGCTGAGATCCTTTGGTCATTATGGGCCCTTGAGATGTTTGAAGTGTGAGAGTGTTGAAGAAGACAACAATCATCTATTCCTTCATTGTAGTTTTGCTCGTTATTTATGGTCTTGATTCCTCTCTAGATGGGGTTTATCGTGGGTCCTCTCAAAGGATATCCCAAGGATGTTGAAAAGTTGGCATCTTAAAGTAAGAAGCCCTAGTTTGAAGCTCTTCTGGTATGCTACCCCGACTAGTATCGTGTGGAATCTTTGGTTAGAAAGAAACAAGTGCATTTTCCAACAGTCATGGAGGTTGGAAGATAGAATTTTAGATTTAGTGGAAAGCACGATTGATGAAATCAGTGAGATGAATAGGGGCAGCAGTTGGTCAATCAAAGCTCATGAGACAGTCTGGGGGAATGCTTGCCCTTGTTTTAGATGGTTGGATCATCTTCCTACTCCTACAATCTCTCGCTCAAGTCATGATTTGTGACACTCTCTAAAGGGTGACTAGTTGAAGCTCAATTTTGATGCTGCTTCCAAGTTCAATCCAGGTGTGGCTGGTGGCAGTGGTATTTTTAGACTGCAATGGTCAGGCCGTTGGTATGTATGCTTTAGCTTGTGAGACCAAGTTTAATAATCTAGTTGAGGTGAGATCTCTTTTGTGGGGTCTGATGATAGCTAGGGAGAAGGGATGGAAGAAGCTATGGGTGGAAGGGGACTCAAGTTTGATCATCGAAGCTTTGAAGGGAAGAGAAACACAAAATTGGAAGTTGGGAGTCATTATAAAGTGGGCTAATTGGGTGATCAAAGCATTTGATGCAGTGAAGCTTTCACACATCAAACGAGTTAGGAATCGAGTGGCTGATTGGGCTGCTAATACTAGTGTATCCATGTAGAGTGAAGTTGGGGTCTATGTCAAAACTTGGTGGAGAAACTTCCCTTTTGAGGTTGTAAAATTAATGCAAGAGGATAGTAAGGATCATCCCCCTAATTGAAGGCGTCATCTATTGGGCTAGGTCTTGTGGCCGATTGGTGTTGTCTGGGCTGGGTCGCTTGTTGTTGTTCAAGCATAGCTTCCTATGTGTAAGGTGTAATTTTTGTATGTTAGATGTAAGCCACATTCAGGTTGTTTCTCTTTGTTGCATTATGGTTCTTGGACCTAAACCAGGTTTTTATTATATATATATATATTTTAGTGATTTTTATTAGTAATATTTTATTTTTAATTTATTTTAATTTTTGAATGATTTTAACCATAATTTTTATCTTATTCTTAATTCTAATCCTAATCCTAATTATAATGTTTTTAGGATTATAAAAATTAATAGTAAGATTTTAATTATAATTTAATTAATAATTATAATAATTTTAGTTGTTTTAATTTAATTCTTATTTGTATTTATTTATGTTTTGAAGTTAATAAAATTTGGAAAATAAAAAAGTGGCAATCTCAAATAGTTTAAGATTTAATTTAAAAAATTTATTTTAATTGTGTAAAATCAAATTCGTAGGAAGATTATCTTGCTTTAATTTAAGTTTTATTTTATTTTATGTTTTATTTTATCATTTTAATAATTTTTATAATTTTTAAAGTTAAATATCTAACATGATCACTTTAAAAAGATTATATTATATTTGAAAAGATAAAATTTTAGTTTTTAATTGGTTCAAAAGCAACTTATTAATAACTAATTAACAAAATGAGTTGAAGTAAATGGTAAGTTTTTCAAAAAAATATAACTAGCAATCACACTTTGGTGTGCAATGGGTACGCCGAAGATGTGTGGAAGGTAAATTAGGGAAAATTTTGGTCTATTTTTTGCATACATTTATGCAGTATACATGAGGTCAATTGGTAGTCCATTTAGAAAATGATTTTCTTTGTGTAACAAAGTTCTCAAATTTCAATGGAAAAGTGACAACTTCAAATCAATTATGCATCCACTTGCAAGGATCTACACACAACTATTTCAAAACCTATAAATTAGGAAGATAATCAAGCTCCATTACCAATAGGCTCATGTTATGCTTCAAATATGGAGAGAGGGAGAGAGAGGGAAAGGTAGGGATGGAAAGAGGGAGAGATGTAGAGGGAAGAGCAAGAGAGACGAAGGGGTAAGGCGATAGAGATAGAGATGGAAATGAAAATGGAAATGGAAATGGAGATGGAGATGGAGGAGAGGAATATGGAGAGAGGGAGATAAATAGAGAGAGTTGATAGAAGGATAGATAGAGATGGAAGATGTAAATACATCTAGAGAGGGAGAGAGAGAGGGAGAGAGAGAAGGAGAGAATGAGAGAGGGAGAGATAGAAAGACAAAGATATAGGGAGTGATATATAAGAGGTAGAAATGGAAAGATATAGGGGTAGATAGACTTGGAGAGATAATAAGATAGAGATAGAGGGAGTGATGAAAGAAGAAATATGGAGAGATAGAGATAGAGGTAAGGAGATAATAGAGATAGAGGTATAGAGAGGGAGGGAGAAACAAGGAGTGGGTGTGTGTATGCATAAGAGAGAGAGGGTGATAGTTATGTATAAATATATAGATAGGGAGGGAGAGGAAGGAGAAAAATAGAGGAGATCGGAGAGAGGAGAAGTATAAAAATATAGAAAGGATTGATAGGGAGAGAGGGGGGGAGAGGAAGAGAGGGAGATAGAAAGAGGGAGAGATAAGGATAGAAATGAGAGATGGAGAGATAGATACTCTTGAAATTTAATGCCCCCTTTGATGACCCATCACTGATATCTGATCTGAGTGATATTCCATGGGTCATCTTGCATGTGTTTCCCTTGAAGTGTTCTTGAAATTGGCTAAGTCTAAGTTATTTGAGTTTATGGATTGTCACTTACCCGCTTTCTTCATGCATTCCCTATCACTCCCTTCCTGAAAGGAAGCCGAATGAGTGGAAATAGCTTCCTACACTAATCTAAGCAAGAGAGAGTTACAATTTTTTTGTTTTGACACCTTATGTTGTTACAATATAAGAACCCTTTCGGGTAAAAAACCCCACCCTCCAAAAGCACAATACTTCCTCTATTACTTCAAATAATGAATACAAGATGTCACTAAGTACAAATCTTCTTCAACAAGTGCTTCAACACAAACACCTGTTTTGGAGTGATATTGGTAGCACTTCGTTACCTACAAACAAACTATGCATTCTACAACTCAAGGAAATCAATAAATAGAGTGTTACAATCTTCAAGAAGCATCTAGAAGGTGAGGGGCTTCCAAATCCACATGGTACAAAATCCAACACCTTATCCATGTATTTGGACACATATACAACATTCCCTTACACCCCTGACAAGTGTCTAACATGTAAATATTCTTCTTCCAAGATTGGGAACCTATAATATGCTAAAAATAGCTTATGAAATATTCCTTACACATCTTATAGCTATCATAAAAAATTTAATGGCTGACAACACTTATTGTTGTAAGAGAATCTATCATAATTGACTAAAAATGGTCGATTCTCTTACATCATGTCATAACCCATCTTGGGTGCCAACTTTCTCCATGCATTCAAAGATGCCTTATGATGCATCATAGAATCTGTCATATGCCATAGATTCCAAAGTGGCTTGGGATGATGATGTGTCATCCAGTCACCTCCAATGGGGATGCCACCCAGCCGGTGGGTCACAATTTGTGATGTGACACCATAGGCATTTAAATAATAAAACAAATACATTAATTACATCAATTAAATTAATGTTAGGACTCTAAGGTTGAGACACCTTAATCCAAACATTCTCCCACTTATCAAAGACCTTCCAAGATCCATACAGAATCACATGCTCAAGGCCCTAAGGACCATGGAATCAGAACACCATTTGAACTTCTTTGTGCTCACTGGTTTTGTCAATGCATTTGCAACATTCACTAGAGTGTCAACCTTTTCCAAGTTCACCTTTCCATCTACCATATCACAAAAAAAATGATACTGAACATCGATGTGCTTTGTTTTGCATGAAAGGTAGGATTCTTTGATAAACAAATTGCACTTTGATTGTCACAAAAAACAGTAATTTTTCCTACATCTAAACCAATATCAAAACACAATCCTCTTAAGCCAAATGGATTCCTTACAAGCATGAGTGGCTGCCATATACTCTACCTCTGTCATGGACAATGCGACTACAGCCTGCCGCTTACTCATCCAACTGATAGCACCACCAAACATCATAAACACATAACCACTAGCAGATCTTTTGTTGTCAATGTCACCTGCATAATCTAAATCCACATATCCTCGAATGCTCAAAAAATGTTGAGGTCTAGTAGGATAACCATGAAAACACAAGGCATACTCATAAGTGCCCCATAAATATTTGAACACCCTCTTAACCACACCCCAATGCACCTGTGTAGGGTTAGCCATCAAATGACTAAGGACTCCCACTACTTGGGAAATTTCTAGTCTCGTACATACCATCGCATACATTAGACTACCAACTGCACTTTCTTATGGTACTTTGGTCATGTCCTACATCTCAGTAGAATATTTTGGACAATCATTCACATAAAACTTCATTCCTTGTATCACAGGAACAACTAACTGTTTACAATCTACCATGTTGAATCTCTCCAACACAGAGTTCACATACTTGCTTTGGCTTAA
>VDFB02007926.1:341837-388645 GCA_007258455.2 Sequoia sempervirens | reverse complement strand
ATTAGTACTTTTGTAGCTGGAAATATATCCTTTCCAAGCCTTATAGTGTCATTTAATTATGTCAATTCTTTTTGGAATGCTTCTATCAGCAAAACCGAGGTAAAATATATACTTGAAAGTAATGAAACATTTCACCTTTTAGGAAGTCCTACACAATGAGAAGAACTGCCTAATTTTTTCTAAGCATGAACATCATTGCTAAAACAATTTTCATAGTTTTAGAGAGCTGATTTCTGGATTGCAAATGTGTATAGTTTTTGAATCAAGAAATCAGCTCTCTAAATTATCATAGACTGAAAACTTCATGCTACTGATTTTCATAGTGCCAAAAAATACACACTTTTGAGAAGATTTTTCGTTGTCATTGCTTTTTTGTTGGAAAGGAATATAGGAGATTAAGAAGTATCACTTTAAATCCTTGACTTCTTTAAGTTGGCAAGATTCCTCATTGAATCAACAATCTGCATTAAGTATGATAGATTTTAGCAGTTTTCATTCCTACATATATAACCCTGGAAAGTATATCCTATTGGAATACTTATGAATTCTCTACTTGTTATAAGTTATAACTCGGTTGAAAAGTTTGTTTCCCGAAAGTGATTGTCACTGTTTTATTTAGCTTTGGGTCTTCGTGTTTGAAATAGTTAAGTACGAAGCCTTCCGAGTTTTACACTCGATTTATTTGTGTTCTTAATTTCAGTATTCTGAATGGAAATCTGTCTTTATGCAACAGCGGTAGCATGCCAGAAGAATCACTTTGGATTTATGTTACTGGGAGGCTTGTGCTGAATCAGTTTATGATTCTTTGATGTCTTACCCTAATGTTATTTCTTTTTTGCCTCACACGAGAATAACAGAGGTGCTAATATCTTGACAGGTAGTTCATCTGACAAAATGGACACATGTTTTGGGCCAGAATGTGAAACTCATGTTAAAAATTCTATTGTTGAGCATGCTGATAGCACGTTTTGCATGTCATCTAATGAGGAGATAAGAGGGAATCAGGCAGATGAAAGCAATATAGCAAAGCTGCGTACAATAGATACGATTGAAGGAAAGCAATTCTAGTAAGCTTTAAGGAAAACAAGGACAGTTAAAATGGGTGATTTTGCTGCTACCACTCCAGAATGTCACTATAATATAGAAAAAGGACAAAAGTATTCATAACATTGATGAAAGTGAAAAGGTCGTCAAGGATGTATAAGATTTGAGGAAAAACATGAACATTTGCTATTCATTTTTGCATTATTGCGAAGTTCTCAACAGTTCTTTCCAGCAGTCATCCTCTTTCAACCCACCATACTCTAAAAAAAGTTTTATTAAAGTTAAAAACAATCACTGATGAACCCTTGATATTACCAGAAGATGATTACACCTAAAGGCACCGCTCATGAAAACGATAATGAATATTCATATAGCAGATATCATTTAAGGAAGAAATTTCAGAATAAACATCTTAGAGAGGAAAATAGAGGACCTCTCGAACATTTAATCCAGCTTCAAGCTCTACAAAGGTTTACTATGGATGTTATAACCAATAACATTTAAAAAACACAGAAACAGCATGGCTTGGTCTGGAAATAAAGCATCTTTTACTTAGTCTGGAAAACATCCCTTAAAATGGGAATGAGCAGAGTGATCTACTCACTTATGTGTTGAATCTACGTCTCGCATTTCTACTCGGCTCGGTAAAGGAATATAGAAGATATATAAAAACAACTCATTTATAAATTAATGTTCAATATCTTTCATTCTAACCTCATAATGAACATTGGGAAAAAAATAGTCATTGTTCCATTCTTTCTCCTTCATAATGAATATTTTGACCATCGTGATTCACCATGTCAGTGATGCTTTCTTCAAACCATGACCATACGGCTCTTCTCTATCAGCAATGTCTTGCAATCTTAAAATCTTGATCAAACTAGATATCAATCGTGGGACCTGTTTTATAGTCCTAACACAAATCTCCAATTTTTAGGACCAAACAATGTCCAAATTTATCACGAACAATGCCACAAAAGCAATAAATCTGCACTTTATTACAAGAAACTAATTCGAATTTTCATGATGTCTTACAAGACAATATTTGTCACTCTTCTCAAACCTTCAAACTTTGTCTAATTACTATCTTTGATATATGAATATTGATACTTATACAATCTTTTGAACATACCTGTTTTTTTCCCAATTCAATCCATTACTTCAACCACAATTCATTTCCATGCATTGTCATATATACATTTTTCCAGTCTCTATGCTAACACATCTTTTCAAGATAATTTTTTAACTCCATATTCTACAAAGATGTATATCCCAACACATGTTTGTTCTATGTCCTTTGCTACAATAAGAACACTGAATTTGTTTGATTTATTCGATCCTGTAAAACTTGTAGCATCACTTTTATTTCTTTTATCTGTAACACATCCAAGACCTTCATTCTTTGGCCTAACAATTGGCTCAAACGAATTTATGATTCCTTGCCCATACTTTCCTAATCCTCTTCCTTTATATCACATGCTCTTCATGATTTTCAAACCAGCATTATTTTCAAAACAGTTAACAATAATTATAGATTCATGCACATTATCATCTTTATCCCTACATTCTTTATTAGAAGAAACTTCAACTTTATCACAAATCAAATGATTGGACAAAGGAATAACACAAATCTTATGTGCCATGTGAGACATCACAAACTAATGATTTTGATTTGAAACACTCATTTTCCTTTTGGCATGATGCAAGCAATTGATCTAACTGAATATTTTGTTCTTTCAACTTAGATATCTCATCATTCTATACACTATTTTTCTCTTCTAACTTTTTCAACTTTTCTTCCAAATCGTCATTCTTCTTTTGAACTTCTTCAAACAACTTCAATCTATCTTTTAATTCTCCATTTTTTGTTTTAGCATTCTCCAGTTCTTTTTCAAAATTATTGTATTCACACAAAAATTCATATTTTTTCTTTGTTAACTCTTTAAAATCTACTATCAATTTTGAATTACATTTTTGAATTTCCATTAATTCTTCCTCCAACACATCTTTTTCCTTCTTTACTTGTTTACCAACTTTTCCCATTGAAATAAATGATTCAGACTCACCTTGTTTATACACTTAGTTAATTTGCTTCACTTCAGTGATCCAATTATGTATTTTTTTTTTGGATGTGGCTGCTTCACGTGCCTTCACTTCACGTTATCATTTCAAATAGCATTCCCCCTTTGAAAAAATATTAATTCTACTTTGACTGCATGATATCCCTTTGTCTTATACAGCTTGAATTTGATTTCTCCTTTGATGTGGTGATTTGGCTGAAAACTATGGCCTCAAACCCATCCTCCGGCTTTTGCAAAATTTGATGCCATTTCTTCAACACTCTCATTCAACTCCACATGAATAGGATGATCAAATACTCTTCACGTCTTCTGTATCGTCATCAATAGCACGTCCTCTGTATTGTCATCAATAGCTTGAAATTACAAATAAACCCTGGCCATTGGCCGCTACAGCAATCCAATTCCGCTTAACATGTCTACGGCTTCTTCTTCACGAATTGCGTCTTATCTTCTTTAACGGACTGAGAATGAGTTCATGGGCGGGCGTGTCTCAAATGCCTGACGCCACCTCTCGCTCAAACATTTCACATCGCCACAGAGATAGAAACACACTTTATAACATGAGACACTTCTATTAAGAAACAGAACACAGCCGAAGACATTTCATGAGTACTACAAATCATGTTACCCATGATAACATCTTAGTATCCACCTCAACAATCCTCTAAATAAGAAAAGATAAGTTCATACCTGTTACAGTTAACCCTAATAAAAAACCATAACAATGGTTGATGTCCTCTCTAATACCTCTTGCACAGTTCAAAATAATTTTAATCAGAAATAATATGTAGCACAGCTGAACCGCTATTTAATGTTTCTGTCATCATGCATTATAAAAAATGACTTTGGGAATTTAACAATTAAACTACACATACTTTATTAATGCAATTCTAGTTTAGTAGTTGGCCGGGAGCATAACTGGGCCCTTGACAATCCAAGCTTGCAGATTTTTGGCAGCATTTCTTTGGTTAAAGGCCACTAGTACTCAATGTGAGCCTTTGAAATGTAGATCTATTACCTGGTGTAGGCTTTATATATAAACCAGTGGCTTTTTGTTCACACTTACCATGATCTCTCATAGGCTTTCAAGATTTATTTTTCAAAAAATAAAATTAAAAAATACCAGTAAGTTAAGGGATTTTGTCAATCATTCGTGTCAGCTTCAAAAAGATAGTCTTGAGTCATGAGTGTGCATCTGCTAACAAATGCACCAATTTAGTTACAGGGCATATACATGGAAGCCTATTACGATACGATCAACCTAGTTACCAATGATTTTCAGTTTATAGTACCTATGATAAAGTTGGCAGTAAATTTAGAGTATATGGAACAGAACAAAGATGGTATTAGTGTTTTTCATAACACACTCAGCGTGCCAAACTAGTAATTAGTATGTTGAGCTTTCTTGTTAATCTGTCAATTTAAATAGCTAATGTAGTTGAATCTATGTCATGAAAATACCTACTATGGAATTATAGTACAATATGTGTAAATGACAAAAATGTATCTAGTTAACTACAATCCCTTCTCAACAGTGGGCAACAAAGTATCTAGCAGCCAGCATTTTATATATGTTGTGACGTTGTTAATAACAATATTCTAGTGTCATTGTCAATAAAGCTTAATAAATTTCACTTTCCTTGATCTCATGTTACTGTGTTGCTTTTAAATCACCATCGTTGTCTATATTTTGTGAAAACTTCAAGACTAATCATGATGTACATTCGAATGATATACTTCAAAAGGTCCAACAAAGCAATTTGGAACTCGTCACCATAAAAAACAAGTAAATCTACTCAAATCTCCAAACCATATTTGTTTGACTTTTACTTTAAGGGGCACAAAATTTGTTGCCCTCTGTGCTTTTACAATTATGTTAAACAAAAAGAAAAGTTCAGTTACTAGACTAACAACCATTGCAATATTTTGGAATATTTTCCCAAAACAGTTATTAACAGAAAAAACTTCTTTGAGGAACTTTATTACACAAATTATTCTAATGACAAGGGCATAAAAATTATTAAAGCACCAACTATTGTAGAAATATATCAGGAGGTTAAGTACAATTACAAACTCCCTAAAATGATACACAAAATACATTTGCTGCCAGAGTTTGCTAGGTTAGCTATATTGCCCTTCAAATTTTATATATGAAAGTTTAAAAACTCGCATATTTTCAGCAATGCCAGTAAGTAAATCATGTAAGAAACAACCCAAATTATAGCTTTGCTCTTATTCCTCTGCTAACAGGCGGTGCTTTAAAACTTGCAGTTCCAGTAACTTCACGCCCTGTTACCAATGCATTGACATCATATGTTCCTTCATATGAGTATATAGGCTCCAAATCACAAAATGCCTGCACAAACCATACATATTGAAATTAATTGAAAGAAGAATGTGTGCACTTTAGCTAACTGCTTCACAACTCATACCTTAGCCACTAGGAAATCGGACAAGATTCCATTGCCACCAAGCAATTCTCGTCCTAATGAAACTGTTTCCCTTGCACGTAAGGTGTTCCATGCCTATTAAAAAATCCAATATGTCACCCATTTGTCAAAACAGTAAAAATAAAATACATCTTAATTTGTGCTTATAGAGAGTTTGCCACATTTTGCATTACCTTGGCTAAGCTGGCATGCCCTGGAGTCATTTTCCCGCCTTCATACAACTTGCATAGACGCCAACCCATCAGGGCCATTGCCTGAATGTTCCCCAGCATACGAACAAGTTTTTCTTGGTTGAGTTGGAAAGAACTCAAAGATGCTCCAAATTGCTTACGCTCTTGTAAATACCTGCACATGACACAGATGCAAAGGATTGTTCCCAGCAATTCTGCATGATGCAAAATCAATATTAAAATAATTCTATATCATACCTATGACACATATCATACACACCCATTACAATTCCTATGGGCTGCCACGCAACCATTATACGAGATACAGCTAGAACCTGCAACATGATGAAAGTTCAATTGCACACTTTTAAACTGAGGCACATAAATGCATATGTCATCAATAACGCAAGCATAAAAACAATGCTTCTTAATTATTGAAAGAATTTATAGAAGAGGTAAAATACAAATAGATCCATGGTCCAACAAGAGATTTTTACTTCAAAAATTCATACAGAACATATCTGTATATGAAGATTTCATGTAGATTTTCAGAGAAATCCTAATGTATTAGGCAACTCTTGATATACCTTGCTTGTATCTTGAAAAGAATTGATGCCTGCCAACCTATCCTCATCAGGAACAAAAACTCCATTCATAAGAATATCCCCATTCTGAACAATTCTCAACCCAATTTTATTCTCTATCTTTGATACTTTCAATCCAGGAGTTCCTTTCTTAACAATAAACCTGTAAAGTCAATATATATTCACATATCAGCATTCTAGAACCAATTAAAGAGATCTTGCAGCAAAAACATGGAATTATTATCCATACAATAAAGGTATCAGAATCAAGGAATAGAACCAAATCCACACTCCACCACAAGAACCTATGATCAAAATAATGAATCTTCTGGGAGCAAACTAAAAACAAAATGGCGATTGACAAACAGAAAACGTTTAGTGAGTTAATAAAACATGTAATTGTGGATTGATATAGGCTACTATGGTAATCATATAATTATCACTAATATGATAAGCTAAGAAATTGGAGAAAAAAAAATTACTCTCAAGCTAGGTTAATTTTCTCTGCATTCTGCAATGGATACAACCATGTTGCCCATTATCTTTATCTGTTTGGGTGACGCTTCTTCGTCTGATGGATGTTTTTGATATTTATAGTACATAAAATTTTCACTTATGAATATCTGACATGTTTAGGGTTTAACCATTTTGGGTTCACCCCTGTTTGTTAGTATCTTTTATTGTCATGCTTTTAGCTTGTAGCTCTCTCTTGCTAGCATTAATGGTTGTACTTTCAAGTCCCATTAACCTAAATTTGGTTGTTTGTGGGCATTAATATATTTTCTTTCTTCGTAATGAATCGTCATATTGGATTCTGTTTACAATGAACCTCCTTTTCGCTTAAATTTTTCCTCAAATTATCTGAAGTTCAGGAAATTCTTCTAGAGTGCTACCGTTGTACAGGATATCATCTTTCTCATTTAATCTTATTTAAAACATGAGTGATAACAACAATTTTTTTATTTTTTAACAAGTTTCTGCCCAGTAGCAGTAGTTTTTGTGGTTCTTATTATTTCATAAGATAATCCTTTCAAAAATCAATGTTGCTGGCAAGAGTACTTAGAAACATCCTGTAATTTTGTAAAGAACTGGATTTGAATATTCTTCTGAATATATCCATATTTGGTATCCCAATTATAGCTATCCAAGATCTACCGTGTTGCATCTATGACAGGAAAGACTTGGGGGTGAAAGCCTTCCAAAAGTGAAGGCTTCATGTGGTCCACCGGCCCAAAGATAATAACACTACAGGAGAAGAGAAACATACAACATTATATGCGAATGTTGTGAATCAATTAGAGATACTCCAAGAAACTTTTTCCATAACCTCAGTAACAGCACCAGTATGCAGCCACTAGATAAGTACAAGTTACATCACTGTTTCTCAAATTAAAGAAATCAAATATGGAATAATAGTACAAAAAATGAGCATAAAAGTGCACACAGAATAAGTAGCTCATTAGACATTAATCAAAGTGGAGTTGGGGAAGCCCAATATGTTCGACAAAAGGCTAGATTACAAGGATCTAATAAACAACGACATTGATGAAACTCCAAATTCTGGTAACACTATAGTAAAATTCTGAAAAAATGCCGCAAATAATTTCATATATAAGAATATTAGAAAAAGTGACAAAACCAAAAACCTAATATTGTAAGTCAAAACTCAGTGATCACCAGGGAGTTGCATTTCCAGGATTTTACTCAGACATTTTTTATTGTCTGATTTCTCTTTTTTCTCATCTACAGCCCGAGGCTGCGAAGAATTTACAGGTTGATCTTCAGATTCAGCAGATCAAATTCCAAGTGAACCATTTACTCAGCCAAAGAAAGGTCATTGTTACACAAGGGTTAAAGTCTTACTTTCAAGATTGACTGGTGTTGCTGGATTCTCATGTCATTTTGATCTTCATGTTGCTGTTGTTGCTTATTTCAGCAGTTGTTTTAGCTGCTGGCCTTGTAATCATTCTGCTGTTGCAATCTTTGTTATTTTCAGACATTATGTTATTGCTGCTACAGTTCTTTTCCGTTGCTGATTCAGCCAGCACTGTTGTGTATCACCAAATATTTTCTGCAGTTTAATACTGCATTCTCTTTGTACTATTTGCATATTCAATACAAAAAAAAAGGTCAAAACTCAGGTGAAGAACCTTGCTTGGACATAACATGGGAGTCCATTAAAAGGAGCTTAAAAAAAATTGCTCACGAGAGGGGCAGGCAAAGGTGCAGCCAAAGTATCTGTGGAAATAAAGATTAAATGGCCACGATGTTCTTAAAACTATTTTAAAACAGTGAAGTACAGTCACAATATCATTGGCAACAGTTCTGAACATAACAATTGTTCATCTGCATGCAATGTACTAGCCAAAAGTTTACATAATGAAATGAAGTTAGACTTTAATACCAAAAGCTATGTATGAGAATAATTACTATAATACATTTCAATCTTTTTGCAGAAAGACAATTTTAAATCTAGAACACAAATTTATTTTGAATTATATTATGGTTTTTAGCTTGGTCACAAGGTTCAAATTCGAGTTCGAGTTCGAGTTCAAGTTCAACAGCAATAAAATTCAGATGAAATTCAATAAGGGGAAAAAATTGCCATTAAATTCGCCTTCTATAAATTTGAATTTAAAAAATGTAAATAATAAACCGATAAAAATAAAACTATATTATGTTAACTTTGAATACATTAGTAATCTAAAAACATTATATTATTCTAATATAATATATTTAAAAATTTAATTTAAATAATATTAATATATAAATAATAGATATATTAAATAATAATTATATTATAATAAAAATCTAATTTAAACATTTTAAAATATTGAGTACAAAGGAAAATTGAAAAACAAATTGACATTATTTAAAAAACAAAAGTATAAAGAAATCAAATTTTATTTTAAACAAAATTAAAATAAAAGCAATCGATGACATTATATCCTTTCGCTTCTATGCCTTGGCTTGCTTTTTATCTTCAATCACGCACGAGTTTACAAACCCATGATGGAAAGAATAATGACAAGCTTGTAGTTTATCGGCCGCTTTATTTATTGATTCGTATTTTTATCTCCATTCCTATGTATGGTAAATCATAGGCGGCGCAGATTATAAACACCGACTATAGAATAGTAGGGGCTGGTACCAGACCACCTAAACATGGACGGGATAGGTTGATTCATGTTCGTATCCTGCTGGGACTTAGCTCGACTGATGGCATCTATTACCTCTATTAACCCAGGCTACTAGCTTTCGAACGGACTATGCTCCAGAAGTTTCCACCCAGAGACTCAATTAAAAAAAATATCTTTTAATAAAAAAATCTAAGCCTTGTGCCGTACAAATTTTTCCGCAAACTAGAACGAATTTTTAAGTTCGCCGAAATTTGGCGAATCCTGTGATTAGGTTTTTAGTTCTGAAAGATCAAGGTACAAGTGAGATAAAATAGCAAGACCTATAAGGTAATCAGAGAAATGGGCCCATTGTAGAGTTACCACTGAATGGAACACAATTTCTGTTTTTAGTATTTTACTAACTTAAGACAACGTGTATTCACTTACATTACAAATACACTCAGGTCAAGTTCATAATCAAATTTTTTGTTATCATCATAGAAATTGATACAGATAAATGCTTTGTTCAACTATATTCAAGATCATCTTCATCAGGGCTACTTGGTTGCTTACCCATTGATTTGATTCGTAGTTGTGTTCCTAGCAAAAACAACTAGTATATCTGCAAAAGTACTGTTTCCTATCCAGCGTTTTTGGCCATCCAACTTCCAGCCACCTTCTACCTGTTTAAATTCACATGCAGATCAACCTTCCTTATTATTGAAAATAGATCACATGCTAGTACAAGATTTGTGCTTCATTCTTGTACACAGCTGATAATATAAGGACAAACTGACAAACACATTTTAAACATATGAACATCTCATGAAAGGATAACAAAAATCGACCTTAGTTGCAGTTGTGCTCAATGAGCTTGCATCACTGCCATAGTTTGGTTCAGTCAATGCCTGTAACAATGAGAAAACATTATATAGGTTACCTTTTTGTATGATGAGTAGTGCGTTTCTATAGTAAAGTATATAAAAATAAGATACACAAATTCACATAAAAGATGGGTGGAATGGAACCACTCCCCAAAAATTTGATGCTAGAAGTACTATAAATAGGCTATTTTTCAGTTTGCATCAAGTGGAACAAACAAGAGGGACAAGGATTAACGTGTCCCAATGAGGGAAGAACATACCCAGCAAGATATGGTATCAAGTTGAGCCAAAGAAGGTAAATATTTTTTCTTTTGATGCTCACTTCCACACATTGCTGTTCAAAATCAAATTTACAGCCAAGAAGCTAAGACTCGATGCTTCAAAGAACATAAAAAGTCATGTTTTGTAGAAAAATGTCCATGGGAGATAAAATTTGAAAAGAAAAACAGAGAACATAAATGTAGAACAGCTTACAAATTGTTAGCATTGCTAAGCAAGTATGCACCATCATAAATGTAGAACAGCTGGCATCTACTCTTGCAATCTCAGCCATGGCAAGAGCACTACCAACAACAGATAGACCAGGGCAACCATATCCCTGCAAGCCATTCCAGACATAAAGATGTGAAATTTCTGTGAGCAATTTGTAGGGAACAAAAGAACAGCATATAGCTTGCCTCTGACCTTAATGGTACCTCCAGCCACCTTAATATTTGCAAGCTTTGGCACAAGCTCAAATGGAAATTCTGCTCGCTCCCAATACTGGGAAAACAGTAGATTGTTCAAAAAATTATAAATGTGAGATTTAGAAAAACTAGAGCTATATATATTCATATGTGAATATTTCAATAAAAAGACATTATAAGTCTCTCACTATATGAGAAAACTATGGTTAAAAAATGATAGGTGTGTTCATAATCACAAACAGTAGAGTTCTTAACAAAACTGACTGCTCATGCTTCACCAGAAAAAAGGCAACAATTGAGTGTTTCAAGTAGCCAACAAAGAAAACAAAGATCAAAGGCCACTGCCCATGATCTCAATAGAGTCAAATAGACTACTTCAATCACCGGATAAAGAAACAATTTACAGTATTTAAGAGAGCATGATTTCTCTTGCAGGCCCACACTATTAAAAAAATTATACGTTTTTCAAAATATCTGAAATTCAAATGCATTTTCTCAAAATCCAGGAATCCAGAGAGTTCAAGCTGTTGTTGAATATAACAACTTCTGTAGAAAAAAATTCTAACACCCTTTCCGATATCGTTTGGTGGACAGGATTGATGTTAATTCTGGATGAAGAATTTGACATTTCACACTCCAGGAAAGAAACTATTCTGTTGGATTGGCAAAATCAGTTATAACTGCAATTACCAGTGAAGCAAAAACAAAATTTTATAGATGAAATGTAAATTGTCTTTAGTAAAAAGCCTTGGCAGTTGAATTGTATGGAAGAAAATTATTTTCATATGATCAGTTTTAATATTGAGAATTAAAAGTCGAAAAATGGAAAAAATGCAGAAAAAAGGCGAAAGAGTCACACAAAGCTAATATCCCTAAGCCGATATCCAGTAACATCAGTTATTAAATAGTGGAAACAACATTTAGGGAATAACAGAAACTAACAAGACCTGATGATGGTTTGTTTCAGTCTAACTGCCATCCTACTGATCTGAATGCAAGTATATTTGTTGCCACAAACAAGAATTATAATATGCTTAACAAAGATTGCAGGTGAATCTTATTCTTCCTGATTGATTATACAATTTAGGGTTATTCCACACATTCTTACTAATAGTGCGTGAACTAGCAGTCACTTCCTTCACTGAAACTTTTTTCTTCTTAACTAAAAATGATATAACCCTCAACTCAAATATTAATCTGGAGCTATTTGTTATGTTGGAAAGATATAATTAGCATAGCATACATTCCAGACAATAAAGTTTTTTGTCAAAGTAAATATGACCATATAATATAAAGTCTGCAAGAATTTTGAGGCAGAAATTGGAATGCTTGCACCTGAAACCAATGCAAGTTCCCAGCATGGCCTTGTAAAATTCTTCATGGCATCTCACACAATATTGTTATATAAATGGGCACTAATATCATAAAAGGGAGAGAATTTATTGAGAAGAGGAAGTGATTTCCTAAAACATACCTTTGCAATTACAGGGGCAATTTCAGCTTCAACAGCTTCCCTAACTTTATTACGAATAGCCTTCTCTTCAAGAGTTAAAAGATCATCTAACTGATAATAATCAGACACTACAAAATAGAAAGGACAACAACAAGAATAAGAATAGTTAGGTGTCTAATATTTGAAACAAAGATAGAATTCCAAATTTTAACTTATATTTTACATTGGAAAGGAAATAAATGCTTGTGTTTCTCCCATGAAGAAGTGTGATGCAGTGTCCATGTGCATTAAATTTTATGAGATCTTATCCAGCTAGCAATATCCAAATAACATTTATGATTGAACACAATGAGAAAAAAAATCAGTTAGTTAGTCTATGGTCTCATAACAAGAGCTAAAAGTCTAATATTCTGATATTTTGAAATTTTATGTCATCCAATAAAAAGTATTTTCTCTGAACCATTGCTTTTCACTTCTTTCCCTAAAACAACAAATTATCCTGAAAAATACACTCAAGCCCAACATTTTTTTATCCTAATGGTGTTTACTCCAAATTACTCTGAAAATATTCTTCTCCTATTTTTCCAGTTAATCTTTTTAATCCAGGCATCCTATTACACCTACAAGTGTCCCTCAACCAACGACTGGTAAAGAACATCACCTCCCAAAATAGGAAAAAATCTGTAAAGAAGAGAGAGCAACTGATCAAAAAATTGATCAGAATCATAAACAGAAAAAAATCAGTCCATAAAATCTTCACGTGAAGTCACTTTGGCAATGAATATTGAGAGGACACATTGGACATCCTCAGTCGGTCCTCAATGCGCTCACCAAGTTTCAGCTCAGCATTTCAGCATTTTTTTGATCTATTGATTCCACCTCCAGGTTGACTGTCTGTAATGTCCCATGAGTGAAGAGCTAAACCCCAACGGATGTCCTAACCTGTCGTGCTAGCAGGCGCATACCTGATAACTAGATGGTGGGGCTCCATAGCTGTAATGTCCCCATTTTGGCCATACACTCTTCTTTTGGATTTAGCCTATTTCCGGAAATAAGCTCTAAGATACTAAGCTTGTTGCTGCAGTATCTATCTAGCATTTTCAGTTTTAGTTTGGCATTTGTCAGTTTGCTATTTTTAGCAATTCATCAGTTGCAGCTTGGGCATTGTATTTGGTTATCTCCTTGGATTGAGTTTCAGACTTAGTCAATTTTCATGTCTTGAAGTTGTACCCCACGCCTAGGCTTGATGACTTCAAGTTGTTTTAAAGAAGGGGACATAAAGGGGTCAAGTGAGCATTTAATTATTTAATAAATGCTTTATTGTTGCAATATGAAATGGATGCCTAAAAGGGAAGTTGAATGATATTTTATTATTTCAAAAAGTAAAAGGCAAAAAGGTGGCGTCCCTTTTGGAAGTTGAAGTGATTCAACTTCTTGGAATTTGAAGAGTTCTTGTTGCTTCATTTGCCAACTAAAGCTTATATATTGCTGCTGTTTGAAGAGCTGATTATCCAATATTTTTATGTTAATGATATGCTGTCGAAATGACAACTTGTTTAATACTTCGAGGGATGCTTACCTCCTAGTTCCAATCCAATTTCGTGTTTGAAATACAACACCTAGTTGGTCATTTGCTGCTTCTCAAATCAGACTAGCAGATTGAGCTCAATAGTTGAAGATTTTGATGAAATTTCCAGTTTTGAAGTTGCTGATACAGTCATAGCTGAAGGTGGTTTTTGCATACAGCTTTTGGTATGAATTTATTTTGGTTATGGGTATTTGATCATTGCATTTCTATGATAATGGCGACCATATTTGGAGGTTTTCAGATTTTAATTCCAAGTTTCTGATTTTTCCAAGAGAAATCGCCCCTCTACAGGGCCGTACCATCTCATGAGTGCTTTGGGATTCGTGCAAGAATAATATCTTGAGTTTTGATGCAGTTTTGTAGTTTGAGTTTGGGCACCATCCTCCTAGAAGGTCTTTGCAAAACATTCCAGCTTATTCGAGGTATTTAAAAGGAGTTGTGAACATTTTTATGAGTTTGCTGTTTGCTGATAGACATTTCCAGATTGCAGATTTTTATATCAGACTTGTTAGTTTTTGATATAATGCTGGTTTGAGCTTCATTTTTATATCATTATTGTATTGTAAGAGTTAGAGGAAGTGTTACTCTAACCTTTGATGGATTTGGAAGCATATCTTTCTTATTTGCAGCTGTTTAATTCATTGTAAAGCTGATTAGTAGTACTAACAGCTATTTATTTTATTTGCTGCAATTAGTTTAAATTTCATACTCCCACGATTGAGTGGTCGAGTTTAAATAATCATCTTTCTTTAATTGTAAGTTTCCCCCCACTAAATAAGTGGTTGTGTGGACTGTATTCCCCCCACGTTAATAAGTGGAAGTGAGGATATAAATGGCTGGCTTGCCGCCTTTAATAATGTAATAATCTTACCCACTGAATAAGTGGAGTATCCCCACTGCTTGTGGATGCCTGCATCAACAGATGAATTGTAATTTCAGTTCAGTTTATTCCTAATGATCCTCTGACCATATGCTATCACCTTGCCCACACTGGGATCTTGGTGAACATTCTTGGTTAGAGTTACTTTCCATGCTGATTTGCATTTGGAGCTAACGCTAATCAGTGATTGGTTGTTGATTTGTGTGTTAAATTTTGGAAAAAAATTAAGGGGAATATTTTTGTGGTATCAGAGCAAAAGTTTCTGCCATCCTGTTGGGAAGAACAGAAAATTAGTGTTGCCACAATGGACATCAACAGATTTGTCAAACAGTTCATGAGGGAATGTGAACATGATGCTTCCATATTCCATGTAGAATATCAGAGTATGTCAGATGAGTTCAAGAATTATGTTTCTTTTGATTGCTACTTGAATTGTGTGTTGATTAGGTATCCTGAAAAAGTGGGTGTGGTAAATTACATCAAGAAAAAAATTAAAAGAGAAGCAAAACTTGCCATGGTTGAAGAATCAAGGAAGGAAGAAGCAAAAGGATCTGTTTGTGGTTTGCAGCCCACAAGCAAGCAAATTGAAGAGAAAAATCAGTCAATTAGTGTTGAAGAAGACACAAGCAAGGTGCACATTTTGATTCAAAATGAAAGTGGGCTTGATGAAGATACCTTGGAAAATGAGGAGATTAAGTTAGAGTCCCAAAATACATCCCTAGACTTGCATGGGATGGGAAATAATGAAGATTATTATGGTAAGAAGATCATTACAGCAGTCTTGAGTCCTAATAAGGATTCAACCAATGAAGATCTCGAGACAAATGGCTTCTCAAAAGATGCTGGTGGAACAGTTGTGTGGGATAAGTACGTTGAAGAAGAGCAAGATGAAGCAAATACTAATGGTGTCTTTGAACCAGCTTATGACCATTACGAAAGTAATGTTGTTGATGGTGATTCCGATGTGTTTTTATTTCCTCTTGTTGAAGATTTAGTGAAGGATAATTCTCTACTTCTTGCTGAGCCAATTCCATATGAAGAATTAATGACAAGTGTCCAAGAAGACTTCTTTGGTATGTATGTGGGCACTAATGATAAAATCAGCAACACATCTACTCAAGATAATTTCATTGAAGAAAAGAATGACAAAATATTCAAAGCAACCAGCTTTGATGATTCTTTAATCCGATATAATGCTAGTGACTTGGGTGGTAGTGGGTTTGATTATCAAACTACATCTGTGGAGAAAGTTATAGATGAAGATTTCAGTTCAAGTGGGTTGAGGAGTGACTCATTCAAAGAGTCAACAGTTCAAGAGGAGCATGATGATCTCTTTCCTATTGATCATTACAATCAAACTTTTCACACTTGGGATTCGGGCTTGATGTCACCAAAGTATGATAAAGAACCAGAGTGGGATAAATTCCCCTTTGATCCTGATGAAGTTCAAAAATCAGTTTGCATTGCAAGTAATGAAGTGATTTTTGAAGGAGAAGTTGCAGCAAAGGCGAATGAGAACATGAATTCTTATGTTGAAAAGAAGAATGTTATAAAATCAGAAAATGGTTTGGGTGTTTTTCAGATTGACACACAAGAAGAGTACGAGAACTTGAAAGGTAAAGATAGAGATAATAATTTGCTTGATGAAGTTGCTGATAAGCCTTCTATTCAGAGGTTATGTAGTGAAGAGGTTTGTAAAGAAGCTGATTTTGAAAATCTTGCCAATGAAAGCAAATCAGAAAAGTTGATGTTTGAAGAGCAAAGCCTCTTTGCTGATTATGATCAAGGGCCTAAAGAGCTGCAAAATTTGAAGGATAATTTATTGGTTTCAGAAGAGAAGATTGTTAAAGCGTTATCAAGATTTGATAGCACATATCACTTCATTGAAGAACTCTGCTAGAAGTTTCAATTTGAAGAGAAACTAAATGGAGTTAAAGATGGAGACTCTCTTTCCAAGATGCAATCTATCAAAGAGGCATTGGAATCCATAAAGTCAAATTATTTGCACTTGCTCTTAGATAGGGATCATGCTATTAGGTTTGCAGAGGAGACCTATGATGCCTACCAAGAGAAGGAGGAAGAGATGGATAGGCTTTGCCTTGATCTTACCTTAGCTCATCATTCATTGTGCAAAGCAGAAAATCAACTACCGATTGCAGCCACACTTAAGGAACAAGAAGCTAATACAAGGATTATGGAGATCAAGCAAATAGTTGAAGGAATAAATGAACTCCATAATGATCAAACATTGCAAAATACCAAGCTAATCCCATATGTTGATGGTGATTGGAAAGTGCATCAAGAGTGTGAACTCATGAGTTGGGGAGAGACTTTGCCACAAGAAGGGATAGTTTGCAGCTATGAGATAGATGATTTGATGGATAATGAACGTGTTATTCAGCATGCTACACTTTGTGGGTCAACAACTAATGATGGGCATCCACAAGTTGAAAAAGTTGAGCTTGAATTCTATGAAGACACTAATGAAAGGGATGAAGAAAGTATTGTTGAGAACAACAGTCAATTATCTTCACATGATTTGGTTAATCATAAGGTGATAGATAATTTCTATGAGGGTGTGCCATATTTTGTGAGTAGTAATCATCTAGGGCCTTTTGATAATGAAAGCATAAGTGGATTCAAGGATGAAGTCTTCACAAGGGAAGTGTGGACTCAAGGAGATTTCTTCATCGTTGGCTTCAAGGTGTCAATAAAACAAGTCTTGGTAGTTGCTGGTCACTCCATTGCAGCAGCAAAGAGTGAAGTTTCTAGACTCATTACTTGTGAAGTTTGGGAGAAAGATGGACCAAAAAAGATTATTTATTTTCTTGACAATCCATCTCTTGAGTTGAGTGATGTTTTGGCTTATCCTAGTCCTTTGAGGGAATGGGAATTATTGAGGACAACATTTATTACGTGCTCCATTGATGTTTTCATGGATGGCCTACATGGGTTTATTAAAGGAGACACTAACTTCTTGAATTTGCATTTTGCTTTGATTAGCAGTTGGAGAAGTGTTGTGTACTCTTTCCAGTGCATTATGGGTATCCATGTTTGGAATCCTCAATATGGTTTGATGGAGATTGTTATAAGTAGAAAGAGGAATCTTTGGAAAGACAAGGATTCTATTTTTAGTTTCTTTGATGTTGTTCCCATCCTTACTAGCCATTTGATGGTTCCTTTTTCTCATCAATTGATGGATTGGAGAGAAACTTCGAACAAAAGCCGGTTTAATAATGGGTTGAAGTTTCTTGAGGGTATGTTTCCAGCCTTGGGCATGAACAGTTGTCATATTATGCACGTTGATTTCCAAAGTTGCAGCAGCTGTTCAACTCCTTGTATGCTGATTTTCCTAAAATCAGACTTTAATTGGTTTATTTCAGATTTCATGGGCAGCTGGTACATTCATCTTTTCTCGTCACAATCTCTTTTCAGTAAGGGTTTATGGCCTCTAAAGTGGGAAATGATGTTTAAATGTGATTCGGATCAATTTTGGATGATGTTTAAGTTCCTTTCTAGTGGTTTCCTTTGTTCAATCTCTAGCACTAGTGTTAGGGGCAGTGAACCTTTGCTTGATTTGGTTCAATTTTTTGAGACTATGGGGGAGAGATTGGTGGAAATTTTTAGAAATTTTCTTGAATATGTCAGCATTATTCAAAGGGGGTATTATACATCCTTGTGGAGTTTTGAGGATGCAGCTGCTATGACTTTGCAAAGAGTTGTTTTTTCCTTTGCAATTAGCTATGATGGACACACACTTGCTATTGTGACTCGGTTTGTTACTTTGAGGAGTTATGTTGATGAGAATATTTTTGAGTTGCTTAAATTATTCTTCATTGTTCTCAGAATGGTGATTGACATTGACATTACAGATGGTAATTCCTCAGAGTTTATTGATCATGAGACGCTGCTAGATTTTGATTCAATTCCTTCCATGTTGTTCGACTTGAATTTCAGGCATGTTATCACTTTGAGGTTGCAGGGATGGTTAGTGCAGTTATGGTGCAATGATTTCATTTGTATGATCAGAGTAGAGCAGCATCAGCATGGTGGGGTTTTTCAGAGATGGACATGGGACCCCGGGATCCTATATGTTTGGTGGGATCAGTTTGGAGTGTTGTGGCATTGCTTGAAGACAAGCAATTTTGGGAAGGGCAACTGTAATGTCCCCATTTTGGCCATACACTCTTCTTTTGGATTTAGCCTATTTCCGAAATCCGTAGGCTGCTGAAGTATAAAACTAGGGTTTCCTCTTTCAGATATTGCTCAATTGCAGAGGATGTTGTGCACTTACTATTTATATAGCCTATTTTTAGCAAGTCTATCTTTTAGATTCATCTAGCAGCAATTCAATCCTTTGGAGTGTTCTTCATTTGTCGGCTATTTTAGCAATTCATCATACTTGGGCATTGTATTTGGTTATCTCCTTGGACCGAAGTTTAGTCAATTTTCATGTCTTGAAGTTGTACCCCACGCCTAGGCTTGATGACTTCAAGTTGTTTTAAAGAAGGGGACATAAAGGGGTCAAGTGAGCATTTAATTATTTAATAAATGCTTTATTGTTGCAATATGAAATGGATGCCTAAAAGGGAAGTTGAATGATATTTTATTATTTCAAAAAGTAAAAGGCAAAAAGGTGGCGTCCCTTTTGGAAGTTGAAGTGATTCAACTTCTTGGAATTTGAAGAGTTCTTGTTGCTTCATTTGCCAACTAAAGCTTATATATTGCTGCTGTTTGAAGAGCTGATTATCCAATATTTTTATGTTAATGATATGCTGTCGAAATGACAACTTGTTTAATACTTCGAGGGATGCTTACCTCCTAGTTCCAATCCAATTTCGTGTTTGAAATACAACACCTAGTTGGTCATTTGTTGCTTCTCAAATCAGACTAGCAGATTGAGCTCAATAGTTGAAGATTTTGATGAAATTTCCAGTTTTGAAGTTGCTGATACAGTCATAGCTGAAGGTGGTTTTTGCATACAGCTTTTGGTATGAATTTATTTTGGTTATGGGTATTTGATCATTGCATTTCTATGATAATGGCGACCATATTTGGAGGTTTTCAGATTTTAATTCCAAGTTTCTGATTTTTCCAAGAGAAATCGCCCCTCTACAGGGCCGTACCATCTCATGAGTGCTTTGGGATTCGTGCAAGAATAATATCTTGAGTTTTGATGCAGTTTTGTAGTTTGAGTTTGGGTGCCATCCTCCTAGAAGGTCTTTGCAAAACATTCCAGCTTATTCGGAGGTATTTAGAAGGAGTTGTGAACATTTTTATGAGTTTGCTGTTTGCTGATAGACATTTCCAGATTGCAGATTTTTATATCAGACTTGTTAGTTTTTGATATAATGCTGGTTTGAGCTTCATTTTTATATCATTATTGTATTGTAAGAGTTAGAGGAAGTGTTACTCTAACCTTTGATGGATTTGGAAGCATATCTTTCTTATTTGCAGCTGTTTAATTCATTGTAAAGCTGATTAGTAGTACTAATAGCTATTTATTTTATTTGTTGCAATTAGTTTAAATTTCATACTCCCACGATTGAGTGGTTGAGTTTAAATAATCATCTTTCTTTAATTGTAAGTTTCCCCCCACTAAATAAGTGGTTGTGTGGACTGTATTCCCCCCACGTTAATAAGTGGAAGTGAGGATATAAATGGCTGGCTTGCCGCCTTTAATAATGTAATAATCTTACCCACTGAATAAGTGGAGTATCCCCACTGCTTGTGGATGCCTGCATCAACAGATGAATTGTAATTTCAGTTCAGTTTATTCCTAATGATCCTCTGACCATATGCTATCACCTTGCCCACACTGGAATCTTGGTGAACATTCTTGGTTAGAGTTACTTTCCATGCTGATTTGCATTTGGAGCTAACGCTAATCAGTGATTGGTTGTTGATTTGTGTGTTAAATTTTGGAAAAAAATTAAGAGGAATATTTCAGCCAAGTGTCCACTATGCTTGTGGCTTCTATGCCTTCACCTCCGAGGCTGGTGGGATGCAAACCTCACCCTTAACACCCTGGGTAGCCTCCCTCACTACTAGGCCAATATTTTGGTGTAGTGGTTGGGCCTTAGTGGTATCAAAGCCAAGGTCTTGAGGTTGAACACTGCGGAGCGTGGTGGGTTGTAATGTCCCATGCGTGAAGGGCTAAACCCCAGCAGATGCCCTAACCCGTTGTGCTGGCAGGCATGTACCTGATAACTAGATGGTGGGGCTCCACGGCCAGGTGTCCGTTATGCTCGTGGCTTCTATGCCTTCACCTCCGAGGCTGGTGGGATGCAAACCTCACCCTTAACACCCTGGGTAGTCACCCTCACTACTAGGTCAGTCTTTTGGTGAAGGCATAGAAACCACAAGCACAGTGGACACCTGGCTGTGGAGCCCCACCATCTAGTTATCAGGTACATGCCTACTAGCATGACGAGTTAGGACTTTTGTCGGGGTTTAGCTCTTCATGCATGGGACATTACAGCCCACCACACTCCATAGGGCTCGAACTCAAGGCCTTGGCTCTGATACCACTAAGGCCCAACCACTACACCAAAAGACCGGCCTAGTAGTGAGGGCAGCTACCCAGGGTGTTAAGGGTGAGGTTTGCATCCCACCAGCCTCAGAGGTGAAGGCATAGAAGCCACGAGCACAATGGACACTTGGCCATGGAGCCCCACCATCTGGTTATCAAGTACACACCTACTAGCACGACGGGTTAGGACATCCATTGGGGTTTATCCCTTCACGCATGGGACATTACAGCCCACCATGCTCCACAAGGCTCGACCTCAAGACCTTGGCTCTAATACCACTAAGGCCCAACCACTACACCAAAAGACCGGCCTAGTAGTGAGGGCAGCTACCCAGGGTGTTAAGGGTGAGGTTTGTGTCCCACTAGCCTTGGAGGTGAGGCATAGAAGCCACGAGCACAGTGGACACTTGGCCGTGGAGCCCCACCATTTGGTTATCAGATACACGCCTGCCAACACGATGGGTTAGGACATCCGTCGGGGTTTAGCCCTTCACGCATGGGACATTACACTATCAGCTTAGATTCCACAAGTAATAGCTATTTTTTCTCTCAAGTTCGCCTAGGACTTGCACCTGACCTCATCCAGGAGGGTACACCATGCCTAGTGAGCAGGATGTATCTTTTTACCTTATTTCAACACTTTATTATGCCTCCCAGGGATTTTTATTTGAAATGCGTCTTTCAATGTCCCATGCTTCTACAATTTGTGAGCATCTCATTCAACTCATAATTTCACCATTTGATCCCTGAAATATGTGGGGAAACAAACTAGGCATTGAGATTGTATTTTTACTATATCTTGCTCATACAATATCAGATTGGGCTCAAACTTGATATGCATAATCCTTAAACAATACCCAAAGCACCTACAAGTTTCAAGTGAAAAATGATCCATTTGACCCCCAAGCTCCCTGCCCTCAAATGCCAAAAAAAAACATTCTTGAGTGTTTTTGGATGTACTTGACTATTCATCTGAAATTGAAACTGGAGAAACTACACACCTTAATTTATTTAATCACAGAAAATTAGGCCCATGTTTGTCCATTCATTCCTCCAAAACTAAGTTACCGGGTTCGCCCCTGGGAAGCCTGGGTTCGATACGGGTTCGAAATTCGGGTTTGGTTCGACCAAATTCATTGTGGGTTCGAAAAAATGACTGTGGGTCCGGCCAGGGTTCGGAACCCTGACTGTGGGTTTGACTAGGGTTCGTTTTTTTCGAACCTGGTTCGAACCCAAGCAGAATTTGCGCCCAAGTGGACTTTTCCAACGCCTTTTTGCATTTTTTAATTATTTTTTTGACTATTTATTGACTTTTAAAGACTATTTTATTCCCTCTAACCCTAATATTTGCCTCTAACACATGAAATAGATATGTGCTATCTTCGTGTGTAGCTGTGTTGAGATGAATTTCAATTGAATACCATTAATATTTTTTTATAGTTGCGTGAATTGTGGTTAGACCATAGGGATATTATACTGGTATCTAAGTTAGTTTTCCTACCAGCCTGTTGGGTCTCTATGAGATTGATGCAGAAATACACTCCATATGCATCCAAGTGATAGAATAAACAAGTGCTATCAGATAGAACTCAAAAGACCACAATTTCAATGTTTGGAAAATACAGAAGGATTTCTATTTGCAGATTTGGAAGTAGAAGAAATTATGGCAAACAAAGATAAAAGAAATTCACATGAGGACATTAATATAGAGCAGCAACTAAATGCAATTATACTGTTATACAGGGACAGCAGCAGTTGACCAAGTTATTGACACAAATGTTAAAAATATGAACAGTGATGCAATTAACTCTGCAAACAACAACAATAATAATAATACCAGAACAATAATAGGATCAGTAACTAGACCACTGATGCCTAAATTTTGGATAGAGCAGAAGACCTAGATGGTCATAGGGACAAAAGAATGTAGGGCAGAGCTATTTGGACTACCTAAATGATTATAGATCTCTTAGGAATAATCTCATGAACAATGTCTCTTACAAATTTTTGCCAATTGAAGCTAAGAAACAGACCCAAGAAAGAGAGAGGAACCCACAGCTAGGACTTACAATGAAGGTTAGGCAAGTTGTGCATACCTACTTTTGACAGCTCAAACAAATGCACAACACGTTCTTAGATCCAAAATTTGGATACATACTTCTCCTCAAACCCTATGTTTGAAGAGGAAGCAATAAAATATGCCAAATGAATCTATATCATGACATTTGAGTATAAAGTGGTGGTGTATTTTTGCTATGTTATTTGACTATTAATATGGTGGTGTATTCTGAACTTAATTACTGCTGCAAATATGTATATATTTCTGATTTTTATATGTTTTTGTATTACCGAACCCAAAACGAACCCAACCCCAAAAAATTTTTTTACCGAACCGGTAACTTAGCTCCAAAATATCAAAAAAACAGCAACAGGCCCAGATATGTCATTTTATGTCTTTTGCGTCATGTGGGACAAGGCATCATACGAGAAATATACACTTGGAATATCATACGTTTAGGAGCTCAAAGATCACCTTCAAAATACTAAATGCATTCATTACCAAAAATAAGGGGCAGCACAAAGTGAGAGAGCATCATTCCATAGCACAATTCCAAGAGTAAACCATCATCCACAGGGAGAGATGATAAGGAAGAGAGTTTCTTCTTTGTATTTCCCTTGGTGAATAAAGCATAGATTTCTCCTAAAATTTAGGATTCTCCAAAGTAAAATCTCTGTTCTCTCGCATGATTGTATTTATTCTGTTGTTAATGACATTCTTTTACTTTTTGCAATCATTGTACAATGATGGTATACATGATTGGGAGTTCTAAAATTGCAAGAGGAAAATGTACATTGTGGTATGGGACATTGTTTCAGCATAGCTACATGTATTTCATCCATGTAAGTGATGATGGACTTCAGTTGCAGTAGCATGAGAGCATGTGTTTGTGCATACACCTGTTTTTGAGCTAAGATACTGGTTTTGGTTTGGGTTTGTGGATTCAGCCAAAAAAAATTGGGGGTTGGCTTCATTTTGGGTTTGACCGTACAAAAAGCATGTAAAAATCATTAATATATATGTTTATAATAGAAACAACATACATATTTCTTAATATATTTTATTTTTATATACAGAAATATTTTTAAATCATAAAATATCAATAAAATTAATATATTATATGATAATAATTAATTATAAAGTATATTTATATAATAATATATAAGTATTAAGGAAAAAAAATTAGAATAATCAAGCCAAATTATTATGAAGGAGTTGGGCGAAGATTAGTTAGAGATGAATTACTGAACTTCCAGGGGAGGAGGATGGCGCTCTCGGATGCAGGCTGTGGACGCGCTAGGGCATCCATTCCCTAGCCTGTTCGCCTCTGAAGCTTTTGGCGGCTGCGGGGGAGAGGCGTCTGTGTGGTGCGGGTAGGGGCCAGGGGTGGCTCCTTTTTTGTTCCCTTTCTTCTGTGCGCGGGTGTTGACTCGAGAGTGCTTCGGTGTGAGCGTTTGGGGCTTGGTGCGGGCATTGGGCTGTCCAAAGACAGCGATCTCTTTCTCCTAAGGGTTGAGCTTTTGATTGCTTTGCTGGCTGGGTGGAGCTTGTTGTTTGCTGGTGTTGGGAGGTGTTTACTGGTGTTATTCTCTTTTGCACGTAATCTTGTGGTGGCTGTGAGATAGGTTGGTTTTGGTTTGGGGCCTCTTGGCTGGAGTTTTTAGTGTAGGGTTTGCATGGCAAGAAATCCACCTATTGGTGAGGTGAGGGGGGGTGCTGCGATGACGAAGGTTGGTGATGGGGCTTCGGCTAGAGAGGGTTTGACAAAATCTAGTACCTTTAAATTGCATAAGATAAATGGATGCCTGGAGAGGGCTCATGTATGTCCTGTGCTCGTGATTCAATCGGAGGCGGTAGCTGAAGACCTGGATTACTACAGTAAGCATGTTTTGATTTGTAAGTTTATGGGGATGATGAAATATTCCCCTTAATTTTTTCTCAAAATTTAACACACAAATCAGCAACAAGTCACTGATTAGCGTTAGCTCCAAAAGCAAATCAGCATGGAAGTAACTCTAACCAAGAATGTTCACCAAGATCCCAATGTGGGCGAGGTGATAGCATATGGTCAGAGGATCATTAGGAGTAAACTGAACTGAAATTACAATTCATCTGCTGATGCAGGCATCCACAAGCAATGGGGATACTCCACTTATTCAGTGGGTGAGATTATGACATTATTAAAGGCGGCAAGCCAGCCATTTAAATCCTCACTTCCACTTATTAACGTGGGGGGAATACAGTCCACACAACCACTTATTTAGTGGGGGGAAACTTACAATTAAGAAAGATGATTATTTAAACTCAACCACTCAATCGTGGGAGTATGAAAATTTAAACTAATTGCAGCAAATAAAATAAATAGCTGTTAGTACTACTAATCAGCTTTACAATGAATTAAACAGCTGCAAATAAGAAAGATATGCTTCCAAATCAATCAATGGTTAGAGTAACACTTCCTCTAACTCTTACAATACAATAATGATATAGAAATGAAGCCCAAACCAGCATTATATCAAAAACTAACAAGTCTGATCAGAAATAGAGAATACAGAAAATCAGACCAGCAAACTGTACATCAATGAAATGCACATAACTTTATCAATTTACCTCCAAATTGAGTGAAATCAATTGCAATGAACCTCTAGAGGATAGGCGCCCATGTCATGATGATGAAACAGCTTCAAAAAGCAACCATTAATTTACTTGCACAATTCTCAATGCTCCCAACATGGTACGGCCCTTAGCAAGGGCGATTTTGCAAGAATAAAAATAAATACTTTGAAATAAATTCTAATCTTCTATGGGAAGGGCCGCCCATGTGCTAGGAATGCATATCTTCAATACCCAGAAGCAAATAAAATTCATACTAAAAGCTGTATACAAAAATCACTTTCAGCCATGATAAACCAGCAACATAAAAACTTGAAATATCTCACCAAAACTCCACAATAATGCTCAATATGTACTTCTGGATGAAGCACACTCTCAATCCACCACCTAGGGAACCATAGTTGTAGGCCCGAAGAATGGAGTAAATTTGCTAAGCTTTCCCTTAGCCGGATTCTGGATTCATTCCAGCAGCATAACTTTGCTCTTCAAAAATATGCATAATCAACTCTTCAAACAGCAACAATATATAAACTTCAATTGGCAAATGAAGCAACAAGAACTCTTCAAATTCCAAGAAGTTGAATCACTTCAACTTCCAAAAGGGATGCCACCTTTTTGCATTTTACTTTTTGAAATAATATAATATTACTCAACCTCCTTTTCACTTTGCAACAATAAAGCATTTAATAAATTATTAAATGCACAATTGACCCCCTTAATGGCCCCTCTTTTAAAACAACATGAAGTTATTACTCCTAGGCGTGGGGTACAACTGAGAAACATGAAATTTGACTAAGTATAAAAACTCAGTCCATGGAGATAACCAAAACCAATGCCAATATTGAAACTGATGGATAGCAAGATGACTTGAGTTGAGCTGCTGATGATGCTACTGCCAAATTTAGACTTACTAAAAATAGCCAACTGCTATAAATAGTAAGTTCACATCAAAACAATAGATAGCCAAACTGAACACTAACCTGCAAAGGATTGAACTGCTGCTAGACAGTTACTGCCAAAAGATAGACTTGCTAAAAATAGCAACTGCTATAAATAGTAAGTCTGCACAACATCCTCTGAATGCCAACTGAGCAATATCTGAAAGAGGAAACCCTAATTTTCCACCTCAGCTTAGCCTACGGATTTCCGAAATAGGCTAAATCCTATTGAAGAGTGTAGGGCCAAAATGGGGACATTACAGATGAGGGTTTCTCTTTCTTTCCTGGACACTTGGATCCGCAAGACATGGTCTCCAGAGGGTGATTTTGATGTTCTATTGGCTGCGAATAATTTCTTCCTGGTTGATTTCTCGTGCATTTCAGATCGAAATAGGGCATTTGAAGGGGGGGCCTTATTTTTATAACCAAGTAGGTCTTTTCATAAAACCATGGCATGCAGGCTTTAATTCGGCGGAAGAGTTGCCTTCTAGGGTCCCGATTTGGGTTCGCCTTCCTCGACTGCCGCTTGAATGTTGGCGAACTGATATATTACAATCGATTGCTTTACTGCTGGGTAAGCCTATTGGTCCTTCTCAACATACTTTGGATAAGAGAATCTTTTCTTATGCGAGGGTTTGTGTCGAGATTAATCTGAGTCAACCTCTACCCGATTCTATTGATTTGACTGTTAGCTCTAATTCCTGGACTCAACCATTGGATTATGAAATATTGCCTTTTCGGTGTCGGCTATGTCATGAATATGGACATCTGCAGCAGAGGTGTCCCCTGGCTTTTGGTGCAGGAGGTGCAAGTAATGTAGGTAACCAATCTAATATGAGGGTGGAAAAGGGTAAGGATCCCATGCAGGGAATGGAAGCGGACAAAGATGGTTTTGTTCCAGTTAAACCTCACAATCGTGGTCGGGGTCAAAAGAGACCTTTTAAGGATGGGCAGGAAGGGGAGACTTTCAATAGATTTGAGGCTTTGGATGAGTTAGTTCAGGAGGAAGGGTTTCCAGCTAGCATATAGGTGGAGGATGGCTCTGGTTCTAAGGAGTTGTTTGAAGCACAGCCTTCGGTAATCACTGGATTGGATCAGCTTGGTGGCCAGGATCCTCAGAGGGTGTCTGTTCTATCTCCTGCTCCAGCTCTAGGTGTGGGGAGTGGGATGATTGTGATTCTGGTGGCTCTTCTGGTGCTGGTAAGGTTTGCTCAGAAGTTCGGGGTACCCCGGACTTAGGTAAGATTAAGTCTTCTTCCTCTTTTCTGGGTGTGCAACAAAAATCTCTTAAGAAAGGGATTCCTGAAAAACCAGTTAAGGTTGGTCGCAAAAAGGACCAAGAAAAGGTGAAGCTAGCTGGAGAGATATTGGTTGAGGCTAGTTCGGTGAGGACTATTGATGCTCACTTCTCCCAACCCCAATGATGTTAGTTCTTTCTTGGAATGTGAGGGGTATGAATAGCATCCCTCGACAAAAGGCTATTCGAGATTTGATCCGCATTCATTCTCCGGATGTGATTTTCTTGCAGGAAACTAAGTTATCAGTGGATAGTATGTTATGTGTGGCTCCTAAGATTTGGGGTCGTGGCCAATGTCAATGTGTGGGTGCTTTTGGTAATTTTGGTGGAGTGGCTTGTTTTTGGGATCCTCGGAAGGTTAGTCCAATTTGGTGGATCTCCTATAAGAGTTCGATTTCTTGTGTTACTTCTCATTTAGAGTCAGGAGAGAAAGTTCTTTTCTCTAATATATATGCTCCGATTGATTTCCAAGGTAAAGCTCAGCTGTGGGATCATGTTAGATATGTGAGGTCTTTGGATCCTTACCTACCTTGGATCCTGGCTGGGGATTTTAATGCTGTCATTTCTTTAGAAGAGAAGAGAGGAGGTAGTGCTCGTTTGGAGCCTTCCTCTAGGCTCTTGCAGGATAATATGGCTCTTTTGAGATTAGTTGATGTCAAGCCAACTAATGGAGTCTTCACTTGGAATAATAGGAGAACTGGAGATGCTGCTATTTCTGAAAGACTAGATAGATTTTTGGTGTCTAGTTTTTGGATGGGGGATAGGTGGATGATTAGCTCTGAAATATTGGATTGTCGAGGCTCTAACCATTGGCCAATTAAGCTTACGGTTGATGTGCCTCAACAATGTACTAGACAGACTTTCAAGTTCCAACTCATGTGGCTTCGGGATGAGTCTCTTCATGATATGATTTCTGGCTGGTGGGATCTTGGGAAGCCAGCTTACGGCACTGCCATGTACTCATTCTCAAAGAGGTTACAGTACGTCAAATACAAGTTGAAAAGATGGAATAGGCAACATTTTGGTAATTTGTTTCATGAAAAACAGAAGGCTCAGCATAACCTGGACTTAATCACCAGGCAAATTCGTGATCAAGGCCTAACGAAAGAGTTGAGTTTGTTAGAGATCGCTGCAACAAAAGAGGTTGAGGAATGGGAGTTAAGAGAAGAAATTTTCTGGAAACAAAAGTCCCGTATTGAATGGCTTCAGGCTGGCGATAGGAATACTTCCTTTTTTCACAACTCAGTTAAAGATCGGAGGCAAGGTAATGTTATGTCTTCTCTTGTGTTGTCAGATGGGGAAATTTTTTCCTCTTCCGCTTCTATCTCTGCGGAATGTATTCGGTATTTCTCTTCATTATTTTCTGAGGATTCGCCTCCAGCTGAGGAGGCTGAAACAAGGATTCTGAACTGTATCCCGCATCTGGTGTTTAATGAAATGAATGAATCGTTGCTGTCTCCTATTACCTTGTTGGAGCTTGAGAATGTTGTGTTCCAGATGAAGAAAGGTAAAGCACCGGGGCCTGATGGATTCCCTGTTGAATTCTTTCAGGAGTTTTGGGAGGTGGTTAAGTTGGACCTCTTAGAGGTTGTTAAGGAATCATTCATGAATAAACAAATGTTGAAGTCTCTAAATGCAACTTTTTTAGCTCTCATTCCAAAGAAGGTGGGGGCTAATTCTTTGGATCTTTTTCGGCCTATTGCATTATGTAATGTTGTTTATAAGATTATTACTAAGTTGATTGCTGAAAGGCTGAAACCTGGCTTGGTGGGCTAATCTCTGAGGAGCAGGGGGGTTTTGTTGCTGGCAGACAGATCATGGATGGTGTTGTGATTGCAGCTGAGACCATCCATTCTATGGAATCCTCAAAAGAAAAATCTATGTTTATCAAGTTGGACATGGCAAAAGCGTATGATCGCGTTAAATGGTGCTTTCTGTTTAAGATTGTTGGAGCTTTTGGCTTTGCTAGAGATTGGATTGAATGGGTCAGGAGTTGTGTTACTTCTTCCTCCTTCTTGGTGCTTATCAATGGTGAGCCACTGAGTTGTTTGGTGCTTCTAGAGGCCTCAGACAAGGAGACCCTCTGTCGCCCTACTTATTTATCCTACTTGCGGAAGGATTGGGAAGGCTTATTCGTGCTCAGGTCGCTAGCGGCCTGATTCAGGGTTGGAATTGGGGAAACGATCTTTCCCCTCAGTCTCATCTTCAGTTTGTTGATGATACTGCCTTGATGGGTAGGGCAAAGGTTAAGGAGGCTTTGAACTGGCACAGTGTTTTGGATAGCTACTTGGCGGCCTCTGGGCAGCGCATTAATGAGGGGAAGTCTTTCATCTACTTCTTCCATACTCCTAAGGTTATCCAAAGGAGATTAGCAGGTATTCTTCGTTTCCAAATCGGTTCGCTTCGTTTTCTCTATCTTGGAATCCCTCTTGCCATTCGGTCTCTCCCTAAAAGGTTTTGGCAAGAGACTCTTGACAAGTTTCGAAGTTTGGTCAACCATTGGACTTGCAGGTGGCTTTCTTCAGCTGGAAGAGTGACTCTTCTAAAGTCTGTGATCCAGGCTCTCCCTCTTTATAGGTGCTTTGTTCTTTCTGCTCCAAGTTTTATTAAAGATTTCGAGAGACTGTCTTGTTAGTTTCTGTGGTTTGGCAACCTTCTTCATAGAAAGTGGAGCTTGGTGAAATGGGATGTTGTCTATAGGCCAAAGCAGGAGGGGGGTCTTGGTCTACGACGGACTGATTTGAATGGGAAGGCCTTGGCTGCTAAGCTGTATTGGCGTTGGTGTTCTCAACAACATATGTGGTGGGCTAAAATTCTTACCCTCAAATATTTGGGTGCGGTGGAAAGCATGGAGGTTGTTAGATTCAGTATGGAGGGGAAAGGTTCTATGATCTGGAGTACCCTCAAACGTGGTGCCAAGCTTGTTAAAGAGGGACTTTTTTGGATTTGTAATGGGGGTCGGGAAGCTCTCTTCTGGCATGACTCTTGGGATGGACATCCCCCTATTTTGTCATCTCATCCCCACCTTCAAGACTTGTGCCAGATTTTTGTGGAGGCGGGTTGGTGTCATGTGGCTGACTTCAAATCTCAACAATCTTTGAGTCAGATTACTGTGTCCAGGTGGAAGGACCCTCGGGATTGGCCTCTTGGGGGGGTTTTGGAGGATCGTCAAGCGCTTGCTAAGATTCTTTCGGATCGCACTTGCAACTCTCTTCTTGGGAGAGATGTGCTTGCTCGGGGTCCTGATTTGCGTGGTAAATTTTCGGTTGCCTCTGGTTATCAGGTTTTGGATAAACAGGTTTTTGGGAGCTCCGAGGTTCCTTGGTGGAAGCATGTTTGGAATAAATTTGCTTGGCCTAAGTGTAATTTTTTCTCTTGGCTCGTTGTCCAAGGTAAGTGTCTTACTTGGGACAATCTTTGGAAGCGGGGGTTCCAGGGCCCTTCCATGTGTGTTTTGTGTGGTCATCATGAAGAATGCCTCTCGCATCTCTTTTTTCAGTGTTCCTTTGCTAAAGGTATCTAGCATCACTGGTGGAACCTCTGGAGCTTACCGTGTTGCCATGTCTCTGCCTTGGATGATTTTTGGAGGAGACAGGGATCATCTCCTGCCAAAACCTCTTTTCTTAAAATTGCTTGGAGCATTGGTCCTAGTTTGATTGTTTGGCATGTTTGGTTGGAGCGCAACAGATGGATTTTCTTGGATAAAAAATTGATCTTGGAGCAACTTTGGAGGCGGATTCTTGGGGCTCTGTAGGAGACTTTGACTGCAAAGTGTGATTTGTCTGTGGCTGTTGATCCTGGGGACTTGGGTGTTGTTAATGCCCTGGGTCTTGTTGCTGGGGATAGGAGAAATTTGGGCAGTGTGCATTGTAGGCGTGGGCGTGAGCAGGTGGCTCGTGACGGCTTTTGGTGTCCGCCTGCTCTAGGGGAGCTAAAAATCAATACGGATGGGTCATCTAGGGGTAATCCTGGGCATGCTGGAGTTGGTGGTATTGGTAGAGACAGCCTGGGAGTGGTGGTGTTTTTCTTTTCTATGTATCGTGGTTTGCATACCAATAATCTTATGGAGGCTAGTGCTATTCTTATGGCGATTGAGCGGGCGGTTGGCCTCGGGTGGCGGCAGATTGTTTGTGAGTCTGATTCTCAGGTGGTTATTGATATGTTGCATAACCGACAGTTGGAGGATGTGAATTGGCAGTTAGCTGTGGTTGTCAAGCAGATTATTTCTATGTGCTCTACTCTGGAGTCCATTGTTTTCCGCCATATTCCGCGGGAGTGGAATAGAGTGGTTGATGGACTGGCTAGATGGGCGACTGAGAGGACTAATTCTTGGTCTGTGGATGGTTGGGGCAATCTTCCTAATGACATGGCCCCTGTTCTTGAGGAGTGGGTGACTGAGGATATGAGGTGCTTCTTGGGTGTGAATTAATTCCTGTTTTGTTGGACCCCTTGTGGGTTTTTTCTTTGGACTTTGTATTGTTGTTTTGATTCAATAAAGTTTTTACCCTCTTTTTATTTAAAAAATATATATATATAAGTATTAATAATATAACTATAAGATAATAATATTATAATATTTAATTAATATTATAATTTTAAATAACCTATAGCTTTTGGCTAGGCCTATTGAACAATACAATGCGAGGGGGCCAGCCCCCCTTCGTATTATTCAATGAGACGATATTATGACATTTGTTCTTAGACTAGAAGATTACCGAGGAATCAAACAATATATATTTTGTGGGCCCAACTATTATAAGAAAAGGGGAATAATATAAATATATAAATATTATATTTTTTGAAATAATATTATTATCAACAAGATTGCTTAGGAGTTTGTTAATACTCCTCAGCTTCTTACATTGGTAAATACTAAAAATTCACTGAGTCTGTAATCATATATTTTCACAAACCTTTAAACACACTCACAAGAGATTAATATAATATTGTAAAAACATCAACGGATCCCAGGTGCATCGGATTGGATCCCGAATCCGATTCGAACCGGACCTGGAACCAGCAGCTTGGCCTACAGATCCGGTAACATAATTTTTGAGTAGTGCAAATACATATTTGAGGCATGAACGCATTGGAATCAGCATGAGGGGAGTAGGTGGCAGCTGAAGTCCATTATTTACATTGATGAAATACATGTAGCTATGCTGAAACAATGTCCCATGCCACAATGTACATTTATTCATCCTCTTGCAAATTTAGAACTCCCAATCATGTATACCATCATTGTACAACAATTACAAAAAGTAAAAGAATGTCATTACAAACAGAATAAATACTATTACATGAGAGAAAAGAGATTTTACTTTGGAGAATCCTAAACTTAAGGAGAAGTCTATGCTTTATTCACCAAGGGAATATATGTCTACACTCTACACCACTCAAAAACAGATGTAAATACAGACACATGCTCACATGTCAGAGTAACGTGATATATATATATATATATGCTAATTAACCTGGGTTAGGCACCTTGGGGCTGAAAAAACAAAATGTCTAAGTGCAGATTCTAGTAACCTATGGTTTACCAGATCCATTCTACATACAAAGGCTTATCCTCCTGCTATTAATAGCATAAACATATCACAATCTCATCAACAAACTATTTATGAGTGGATGACCTGCAGGTCATCTGATGTGTGCTGCTTGACGAATCTTTTTTCTTCACCTCAATCCAAATCTGTTCCTGAGTGGTACCCTCATTGTTGATGCATAGGGGGTCAATACTTTCTTTAGAAGCTGCTCAGACTGTTAGCCCCCAGGCCCTCAAGTACAAATAGAACACTTTGCAGATATGTATTTATCATGCGAGCCTGAGTTTTTTTCATCATTTGGAGAAGAACCCTAATCTCAGTTCTCTTCATCATCTGGAGATGAACCACTATTTTTACTTGCAGGTGAGGAAGGGATTGACAAGGAATCCGGCTATGAACTATTCACAGAGCAATCACCCATAACCTTATTTAAAATTTTCTTTATCATGAGGAGCTATAAAATCTGCCCCTATGCCATTATAGTATTTTTTTTGAGTAGTAATGACATGATGATGAGGTTTAGCTCCCACCCACCAAGAGGGCTTGCTAGAAACCTCCCCAAATTATAAGAAATTTTTCTCACATTAGGGGGCAAGATGACCCTGACCAAAGCACCTCCTACATCTGAAATTAAGCTTTTCATAATCTACTGGTTGCTTCCAGCATCTTTCACCAACAATTAAGAAGATTTCTTGGAAAAGTTCCTTCTTGAAGTCCAATACCCACAGAGTTTGCAATTGTTGCCAGAGCAGAAGAACCCCAAAATTGCAAAGATAAGTAAGGCAATCTGATCCAGATGAGACCAGAAGAATAGGAGCTGCAACAGGGATCAAAGGAGATTATTTTTAAATTTGTATGAACCAGATCTGAAAACATGCTCCTTTCACTGAACTGAATTTGACGATGAAAACCCACCTGCACAAGGGTAAAAAATAATTTCTTCTTCCAGAAAAGGCCAAGTGCTGGAGATCTAATCATGAAGATCCACTAATTTAGGCCAGAAATTAAAAAAACTGCAAAATAGGATATGGTTTGTCAAGAAATTCTCGTACTCTAAGACCTCAAAATCCAAATCAATTTCTGGTTTACCCTAAAATGAGGGCATCGACCATGGTCAATGGAACCATACCCTTCCCCAATTACATCTACATGACCTGACAGAGGGAAAAGTCACTATCTGCTAAAGTGCAAATGGTACTGGCAAGGTGCAGACATGAGGAGGTAGAAGAATCCATGCCACCTAAATCCCATGGATCCTGCCCAAGAAGCCCACCACTCAAAAACCACACAATCTTCATTCAAAAAATGCTCATCGTTGCCCTTATTAGAAGACAAACCCAAAAAACCTTACCACCATTGTTATTCTGCCATGAATCTTGTCAGGCGGGAGCTGGGCCTACTCTAGTCTTTGCATAGCATCTAAAACGTTCCTTCCACTCCAATTTTTTCAATCAAAACTTTGAACTGCTGCACTCAACTCTTGTGAATTGCTGCACCTAAAACTTTTGGGATGCATAAGATTTGCCATATAAATGTTGGAATTAAGTAATTGCATCATTAAATTAGCAACATAATGTTGAATGCACAAGACAACTGAGAGGGGGTGGGGAGGGTGAATCATTTGTACTTTAAAACTTCAAAAACCCTCACAAACTTTCAGATCCACATTAATCCAATTAACCCTTAATCTAGAATGATTTATCAGGAAAGCAAATAACAAAAACACAACCAAATCAACACCATACACAAAGAAACACCAGATTTACGTGAAAACCCAAGATGGGAAAAACCATGGTAAGGATTACCTCACAATATAAAGTAATATCAACACCAAATACAATAGGGCTCACTGCCTGAAAGAAAGAAAGGTTCACTGCCAAAGACTCACTGCCAAAATAGAAGAAAAGATAAGAATTGATCAAATTCTCAAGACAGCTGCTAGTGTCAAATTGTTTTTTGGAACACTAGTTGGCTTGCTAAGTAGAATATAAATTAACTGATTTATTTTATAGTAAGAAAGCTCAAAATACTGCTGAAATGTCTAGCAGGATGGCCCAACAATTATTTGATGAGATTCTTAGCTTTTCTCCAAAGCAACAAAGCAATTTCTCCAAAACTACTCAAGTTACCCTAAGAGTGTCCTTTAGTAAATAACAAAGCATAGTTCCCCAAAACTACTCAAGTTACCCTACCAAATCAACCTGCTGTTGGCTGTCATCTTTGGAGAAAAAAATTGGTTATTGATTGACGGGTGGATCCACCACCTCATTTGTTCAATGTGATAACAACTTATGAACAATATCCAACCCATCCATGTCCAAAGCATGAAAGTTTGAATGCAAAACATACTTATCCATAGAGAGCTTTAAATCTTCAAAATTTTGAATATCCATACCTAATATGTGTTTGCCCTTGATGTTCTTTGCTTGTACGTGTAGCTTCTTGGCTACTTCCTTGTTGATGAAGTTGTACTTGCTGCTAGAGTTTTTAGAGACAATAGCTTGTTCTAGTTCATCCATCTAAGAAATAACCTCATCCAATGGTTCAAACCAAAGTAACAAGACTCGCCTAGACTCACCCAGACTCGGTGAGTCAAGCTCAATGAGTCTAGGAGACTCAAACCCCGAGTACTCGCTGAGTCTGGAAGACTCGCCAAACTTGCCGGTTTTGGGTGAGTCTCAAGCCACAGACTCGGCCGCAACAGGCATAAATTGCAAACAAAACAAAAAAACATAAAAAGGCACTTGAACTTTAACTTTTTTGTTTTATATTTGCCTCCTTCACTCTAAAAGGCACTTCATTTCATTTTCAAGCCAAAGAAAAGAGAGATTTGAGCCAAAATTTATTTGCATTGAAAGAAAACTAGCCAGGAGATTGAGCAAAAACCGGCGGTTGAATCACCTTTGAGCAGGTTTGTAGGTACTCTTGGTGCATCTAGAGGAGTCTACAAAGGATTGGAAAGAGCTCTCCATTGATTCCAAGGAAGATTTAAGAGGTAAGTTTGAATTTTGAAGGTTTTTATTGTTTTTTAATCCAAAATTTCATTTCTCTTCTACATTTCTTCTTTCTTTTCTATATTTTGTTTTAGTGAAACAAAGAACAAACCCTAGGTGTGTTTAAGATTTTTGTTGAACAAACCCTAGGTGTTTTTGTAAAAAAAAAATAGTTTTATAATTGCAAACCCTAGGTTTTTTAATATTGGTTTAATTATAAACTTTGTTAATTTTTTTCTATTTATGTGTTATTGCAGCATTGTTTATATTTATAAATTGTCTCTATCACAATGTCTCAAACTCCAATTAGAAAGGACCCTTGTTGGAAACATGCCATTATTACCATTGGGCAAAAGAAAGGAGAGGTAACATGTTTCCATTGCAAAACAACTATGCATGGGAGAAGCATTAATAAGTGAAATACCATCTTGCACATATACGAGGCCAAGACGCTAATCCATGCCCAAAAGTCCCTCCTGAGGTTATGCTTGAAGTGAAAGTTCAATTGGAAACCTTTTGAGTAGCAAAAAGAATTAAAAAAGAGGCAAAGAGAGGAGATGGCAGCCATTAGTGGAGTTGGAGATTCTTCTTCTTCCATGCCTCCATTTCCTCCATCTTAAAGTGTTGGGAGTGCTAGTGACAGTGGCAGTGGCAATGTTAGTATTGGGCCTAGAGTTCATGCATCTAGGTTGGATTCATATATTTTTCCACGCACTACTCCGGATTCCCAACCACCACTTGAGAGCATGGGTTGGAACAAAGATAAACATGATGCAGCCAAAAGTGCAATTGGAGACTTTTGGTTTTATTGCCACATTTTGTTCCATGCAACCAGGTAATTCTTTTTTTTGTTTTGTTTTAAAATATATAGTTTGATAGTTGATTATTTGTCTCTTGAATTTTTAAACTTAGACCTATGTCAAATTCAAATTTAAATTCTCCATTTTACAATACTTATTTTATTTAATTTATTTGTGTTAAGTCTCCTTATTGGCAAAATATGGTTTATGTCATTACTATTTGCGGGGCAGGGCTCAAAGCCCCTAATGATGAGGAGATAAGGGGCCCCATTTTGTCACAAAAAGGTGGCAGATGTGAAAGCCACAATAGAGAAGCAGCGACACATATGGAGGAGGAAGGGTTGCACCATCATGACCGATGGTTGGACCGATAGAAGAAATAGAACATTGCTCAATTTTCTTGTTTCTTCATAGGTGATTTTACTTTCTTAAATGTGTTGATTTAGTGATTAACAATCAATATTTTCAATTTATGTTTTATTGAATCATTGATTTTGTTTCTTTTTCAGTTGGCACAATGTTCATCAAATCTATTGATGCATCCAAGAACACCAAAAATGCCAAATTCCTTTGCAAAGCTTTGGAGGGAATCTTGGCCGATGTAGGTGAGGAGAATGTGGTGCAAGTAGTTATAGATAATGCAGAAAATTATGTTGCTACAGGTAGACTACTGATGGATAGGCCACCCATCATTATTTTGGACTCCTTATGTTGCTCGTTGCCTTGACCTCATATCGGAGGATCTTGGAAAGATTGCATGGATCAAAGCATGTGTGGAAACAACAAAAAATATTTATAAATTCATATATAATCACACATGGGTCCTCAACCTAATGAGAAAATTCACAAGGAAGAAGGAGTTGGCTCGTCTTAGGATAACCAGGTTTGCTACCAATTTCATCACATTACAATCCTTGTTGCAGTCAAAGGGAGCTTTGAAGCGCATGTTTGTTAGTGAGGAGTGGACTTCCTCATCATATGCTAAGACCAATGCAAGGGAAGATGTGTTAAATTGGATTTTTGAGGAGCAAGGCTTTTGGGTACCTACTATGGAGATCATAAAGGTAAATGTAATTAGTAATTAGTTTACTAATCCTACATTATATTTTCATTCTTATTTTTATTTTATTTGCTTATTTTTATTGACTCTTACTTATGCTAATGTTTCACAATAATCGTAGTTCACAAAGCCTTTAGTGGTTCTCCTACAAGTTGTTGATGGGAAGAAGCCCGCAATGGGCTACATATATGAGGGCATGGGTAGGGCCAAAGAGGCCATTAGATCCATTTAAGGGGGAGTTGATGATAAGTATCGCCCCATTTGGGAGATCATTGATAGACGATGGCACCTCTAGCTTCACAAGCCCCTGCACGCAACTACATATTTTCTCAATCAGGCATTCCAATTCCGCCCTGATTTCAAGGCGGATGAGGAGGTTTTGAGTGGGCTCTACACAATCATTGAGCAGATGTCTAATTCTCATGTTGGAGCACAAATAGTCACCAAGATTGAGATTTTCAGACTTGCACAAGGAGATCTCTTTGCACGAGGTATATGCAAGGCTACTCAATCGACATTGCAGGCAGGTAAAAATTTATTAAGGGCATAATACTAGTTTAAAAATTAACACTTTCTTTTTAGATTACTATTAAATATTGAAAATTAAAGTTGGACAATGAGACTGATTTTTTTCTTTTTTTCATCTCAGATGCATGGTGGGAGAGATTTGGTGCTAAGGTACCAAATCTTCAGAGGATTGCAGTTCAAGTGTCAAGCCAACCATGTAGTGCTTCAGGTTGTGAGCGCAATTGGAGTTTGTTTGAGCACATACACTTCAAGAAGCGTAATGGATTTTCAGTGCAGAGATTGAATGATCTAGTTTATGTTCATTACAACCTTTTCCTTCGCCATAGACAGATATTGGGCACTAACTTATCACCCATCAGGTTAGAGGAGGTTGATCCACAATCAGATTGGATCATTGAAGCTAAGTATCCTATCTTTAGTGATAAGGACCTTGATTGGGTTGACCAAGTGGATAGAGAGGCAAAGGCAGTAGCCATGGTAGAGGAGGAGGATAGAGCACGAGCAGACACCTAGGATGTTGGTGTGGGTGTCACTGAGACACAGGCAAAGATCATGGCTGCATCATCATCCAGAACCTATCTTAGACGTCTACGCAAGAGGGCTGAGTGATGCAGGCTCCTCTGAGCCATAGACTTCTAGCTTTTGTTTTGATATTTGTTTGGAACTTTTGATGCCATGGATTTCATATTCCATGAGTATTGTATACATTTGACAACATTTATATATTTAATTGTCTTACTACTGTTATTTACTTCAACTAAAATTTGTGTTTATACTTTATACTTATGTGATCGATGCATGTTTGTGTATGTGATCAAAGTGGTTTCTATTCAATGAGGTTATTGTGTCTTTAAGGCTTATTTATTAAAAGGTGCATGAAACAAGTTTTAAATCCTTAAAAATCTCTGAATTTCTTGGGCTTTTCAATTTGTCAAGTCTGAGCTCCGAGTTCAAGTCTAAGTCAAAAATTATCTTGTTGAGTCCGAGATGAGTCTGAGTCTTGGAACTATGGTTCAAACCATTGTATAGCTTCACCTCTTAAACAACAATGAAAGTATATTTTCCATACTATAGATTTTCCAATAGATATTTTATATTTGTACCACCATTCTAATGTATCTCCACTTCCATCAAAAGTAGTAATCTCCATTGAAACTAGTGATTAAGAAAAAATGCTTTCAATAGATAATCATTCTATCAAATTCAATTGACCCAACTTTGATACGATCAATACATGATGAAGTAGGCCTCAAATTAAAAAATTGAATTATTAGACCCCTAATGATTTTGGATGCCCTTTCCAGAAATGTAAAAATTTCATAATATAAATACCTCACCACAAACAAAGGCAAGGCCACTAGTTGAATCAGCAAATCCTACCAAGGCATTTTTAAGCATAGAAGGAATGAAATGACTTTTTTAATTACAGGTTTTGAAAGCAAAAAGCAACACATTCATCAGTTTTACATATGAAATTTGGATTTCTATTATCCTACAAGTGTTAACATGATCAAGGAAGAAAGCCCCTATATAAAGATTGTACCAAATAGTGGAGTAGGATTCAAGGTAAACGAAGTGTGTAAAAGGAATGTCACTTAGATGATAATATCAATGAATCAAATGTCTTGCAATGAAGCTTGGAAACTGAATTGAGGCTTTAGAAGCTCAAGACAATCAATCGAAATGACTTTTATTCCAAAAACTAAAAAGATGTCATTGAGAAAGTCACAAGTGAGACATCTAAGGCAGACTCAACATAGAAGGATTGATCTCATTGAACCATAGCATTGAAACTTAAGCTAGGTGAAAACTCAGCAAGTTATTTTGTGACTCAAACTCAGACTTGGACTCAGTGGTAAAACTTGGCCAAAACTCAACAATTGAATATATATGGAAAATTGTTTTTTAACTATGATACACAGGGATGCATCCCCTACCCATTTGGAGGTGCACCCATATTGGGAACGTTCTAGGAACACAGGGATGCCTTAGAAACATCCTACACCATCCCCTACCCCTCAAATTTGCTTAGTGCCATCCCAAAAACGTCCTAGAAAAGCTGCATAATTTCAAGGTAACCTCCCTAGGACAATTATAGATGTCAATGACATCCCCCAACCATCCCAAGGATGCTCAGAAAGTGAAAAATTTGTCCCCTAGAATGAAGGGGCAATTGAAGTTTTGTCTCGAAGTTTTGTTTGCTTGAAAACATCAGTGTATAAGGGCATATTTTACAGAATGCCATGGAACATTCTAGAGCATGCGGCTGCTAAAGAAAGACCAGTCATGGGAACAATTGTGTTGCAAAATGAGGGTTAAAAAGGCAATTGTGGGAACTGTCATGTTGCAAAATGAGGGTTAAAAAAAACAATCGGGATTTGTAGAGAAAAAAATCACGAGGAAAGCCATTTGCTTTTTTGCTAAAAAATGAGGACAGGGGTGCACATGGGCGGTTTCTAGTTGTTTTGCACTTATGATGAAGCTAATGGGTTACAATGAAAAACTTGCATGATGATTGTTGTAAATTGTTTAAAGAGATATTATTTTCTTACATTGTTAATACTTTGATAGACATGAAATCTTATGATATACATAATGAACATGCATAAAGTCTATCCCTGTGCTTAGTATAAAGTGTATGTTAGTATACCACAATAACTCGCAAGAATGTTGCAAATTTTAAATATTTACATCTTATTTTCTTAAGTTTCTATTATTATTATGTAAATCTATTGTTAATTTGTATGTTTGCTGTCATGCCCCCGTCAAAGAAAGAAATAGATTGAAATATTTAGTCAAATCGCAGCACTTAAAGTTTAGGCGAATAAAGTAAACATGGACAGCAATTCTAATAAAGGGATCAATTAAAATTATAAGAATAAACAAGGGCAGCAATTTCCTTGAATTAAAAATATTTAATTCAATTTAAATTAAAAAGGTTTTGGGGCGGGGGGTCTAGCTCGATTGGCTAAAGCATCCTGTTGCAGGCAAGAGGTCACGAGGTCTAGTCTCCCCTCAAACCCGTGGTACCGGAGGGCGTTTCGTGCCAGCACCACCGGTCACGTGAAAAAAAGTTTACCAAGTGCACTACAGTTTATAGGGGGGCGGATACCTGACCGATTCCTACAGTCTAAAAAAAAAAAAAAGTTTCAGGCTAGCGATTAAGAGGAATAGATGTGACTCTTCCAAAAAGGCAGAAACAATGAAGAGGTGTGACCAAACTTGAAGATATAAAAGGAGAGCATTTCATTTGAGAAGGGCATCCAAGAAATTCATTAAAGCATCATTCAAACATTAACTTGTCAGTCCATCAAGAAATATCAATCAGCAAAAGCAATCACCAATAATCTAGCAAATTCATCAAGCAATCAGTTTTAAATTTGAGGAAGTGTCTTGCAAATAGGGATGAAATCCCTTCCAAGTTCACAAGAGGATAAGGATGAAAACCCTTATTGCTCTTATCAAGTTTGTATGAAAACCCAAATCTTGGTTGAGGAGAACGAAAACCCTCCAAGGTAGACTAAGAGTTGGAAGGACAAAAACCCTTTCATGCTCTTGGCAAGTTAAGGACAAAAACCCTTGATATTACCATTGTTGAGTGTAATATCCCCAAATAGGATACTAAAACGAAACAATAATATCTGAAAACTAGGGCACAAATCTAATAACAAAAACTTTTACAAACTAGGGCATAAATCTGAAATTTATTTGCATTTAAGTAGTTTCAAACAAACTCAGAATTTCTAATCAGATTTCAAATCAGATTTACAACTGAAAGATAGAAAATTCTGATTATTACAATGCTAATAAAAGTGACAATTTAAACCCTTATAACTGCCCAGAAATTTTCAGAATTAAATATCAGACATTCCCATGAAATAAGTGAGCAGATTTCATACCAAAATATTCCAGATTTGGGTCAAAATATTTTCTAGCCCTAGCCGACCGTCCAAAAGTGACGTTGGGCTCCCAAAATGATCAGCAAATAAGTCTGAAATTGATGCTCTTCAACAGTTGTCCACAGGAAACTCAAAAACGAATGATTTGCAGCAGTGAATGTTCCCAGATCTGAGTATCCAGCACTGATATTCTCCTCAATTTTGGCCTCCAAACCTGATAAAATCTTGCAGCCCACAATAAACAATGTGCTAGGGTTTCACAAACCGGAGTTCTTCCACCAAAACACACTCTTCTGACTAGGGAGAGCCCCTATGTCTCACCAAAATCAAGGATACTTAAGGGTTTCAAACCTCAAACCAAGTTGCAGCAGCAATAAGCGGAAAACTTCATCACATAATGCCTCAAAATGAGCCTTTAGGGTGTTATATACACAAAAATGAGACTCACCAGGACTCGACGAGTCCCGAGTCGAGTCACTCTAGCCGAGTCCTAGGGGCTCGGACTCGGACTCAAACTCGGCCGAGTCCTATCGAGTCTTGGCTGGACTCGCCGAGTCTAGTGGACTCGCCAGACTTGCCGAGTCCAGGCGAATCTCGTCAACAAGACTTGGTAGGCAGGGTTTGAAAAGTGCAAAAAATTACATGAATTTGAAGTTAAAACTTGTTTTTTTACTTATTGTGAATGCAAAATGATGTACACCATGAAGGTTTGTATGGTTTTGGAGGTCTTAATTTGGGCTTGGTGGTGAGGGCTCTGCCCCTCAACCCCACCCTGTATCGCGATAGGGAGCGCGACCATGACCTATCTTAGACACATTTGTAGAAAGGATGTAGGCTCCTTTGAGCCATAGACTTCTAGTTATTGTTTTGAATATTTTGATATTTCATATTTGTTTGGAACATTTGATGTCATGGATTTCATATTCGATGAGTTTTGTATACATTTGAGTCTTTGACTATATATCTAGGTGTGCTATTTACTTTAGCAGCTCAGCTACAATTTGTGTCTATACTTATATGATCGATGTATACTTGTGTTAGTGACGAGGACCTTGATTGGGTTGATCGGGTAGATAGAGAGGTTGAGGCTATAGCCATGGCAAAGGAGGAGGCTAAAGCACGAACAAACACATCCACAACTAATGTTGGTGAGGGTGGCACGGAGTCACAAGCAAAGACTATGGCTGCAGCTGCTACATCATCTAGGACCCACCTTAGATGCCTTCGTAGGAAGGATGCAGACTCCTTTGAGCCATAGACTTGTAGTTATTGTTTTGATATTTCATATTTGTTTGGAACATTTGATGTCATGGATTTCATATTCCATGAGTTTTGTATACATTTGACTATATTTATATATCTAAGTGTGTTATTTCCTTCAGCAGCTCAACTACAATTTGTGTACTTTATAGTTATGTGATCAATGTATACTTGTGTATGTGATCAAATTTGCTTCTATTTAATGATGTTATTGTGCGGTTTATTTAATAAAGGGTGCTTGAAACAAGTTTTAAATCCTTACAAATCTCTAAATTTCTAGGATTTTTTCCATTTTGTCGAGTCTACGCCGAGTCTAGGTGTCGAGTCCCAAGTCGAGTCACCCTAGCTGAGTCTAAACCAAGTCCGAGTTAAGTCTAAGTCTTATAACTATGGTTATATAACAACTCCTAACAATATGATTTAATCTCCACCCTCCATCTTAACCTCTTTAATCCAAGGGCTCATAATAAAACCCTAAAATCTGTTATTATCAGCTCCTAGAAGCTAGACACCCCCCTTAGGCAATTTATCACATGTTTTTAAGATGTCACTTAAGTACATAAAAAGGGGCCAATTTAAGTCCCATGGCTAGGCATCCTTTAAGTTGCCTAAAAAGATGTGCCCAACTTAAAATAACTTAAGTTCCCTTAAAATAACATAAGTTCCCTTAAAATAACTTAAGTTCACTTAAGTTGCATCAAAGGACGTGCACTCAACTTAAAATTAGATTTTATAAACAAGCCAAGGACTTCATTTTTTACCTAATGATGCTCTGCGTCCTCTTCCTCTTGACCAAAGAAAGGACAGCCAATTTGCTGCTTATCATCTTGATTTGAGTTGGGGACATTACATTGAGTTATGGACAAAAACCTCTAATTCAGCAAATTTGTAAGTATTTCCGAATAATTCACCATATGATTGATCTTGAGAATTGTGCTATGATTTATTGATCTGAATATTATTACAAATTCTTAATCTTTGACAAAGCTATCCTCATTTTGAGTAAATATTATAGTTTTAAGGCAAAAAAAAATTCAGGAATATCCCAAAAGGGGACATTGCAATTGGTATCAGAGCATTGATCCTACCAACCTTGGGATTGAAATAGTAGTATATGCAATTGAGCCAAAGAGCTCAAAGAGCCTTGGAAAGAGAGGAGAAAACTAGAGGCAACTAGCAAACTAATTAAAGGTAATAAAATGGGTGATCATGAGGTAAATCAAGAAAATGAATTGAAGATTTTTATGGAACAACAAGAACAAACAACATAATTGCTTCTCCAAGAACATCAAAACATGAATAAAACAATCAATGCTCTTAAACCTACCCAAACCAATGGATGAGATATTAATTCAAACCATTCTGAAAATAACAATGGGACTCCCTTAAGATCATCACTTAGAGTAACACGGCCTACATTCTTACCTAGAGAGGAACAATCATGAGAAGAAGAAGAACCCAACATGGCAGCAAATGATCTTGATGAATGCATAGAAGCATATTCAAGAACTGATCTTGACCTTAGAAGACAAATTCCATTTAGAGAATATTGTAATGCAAGATCAAGAAATACGTCAAGAGGAGAAAAAAGGCAGCCCAACAAATATTTATGGCAAAAAGTAAGTAAGACGACTCTTCCCACTTTTGATGGTTCAGGGAAGGTCACTGCACGAGCATGGATCCAAAAATTGGATATATATCTATCTCTTAGCCCCATGATGGAAGACGAAGCCATTAAATTTGCCATTCTTCACTTAGAAGGAACAGCACATGAACGGTGGCATCATGGGCTAATCATACAAAGGCATCATCTAATTGTAACATATGCCAGCTTTACACAAAGACTCATAGAAAGGTTTGATAGAAAGAACCCGGAGATTCATATTAAGAAGTTAACACAGCTAAGGCAATGAGATACCATGGAAGAATATGTAACAGAATTCCAAAGAATCTCAATCATGGTGCCATATATTACTGAAAATAGACTCAAGTTTTTATTTATTGAAGGACTATCCAAATCGGTTAGGGGATTGATCCGAACCTTTGAACCATCATCTCTACAAGATGCTAATCGAAGGGCTTTAAATATGGAAGATTCCACACCTAAAAACAAGATATATTCCATGAATCATCAAGGTCACATAAGCAAAGCTTTGACAAGGATAATTTGCAACCAAAGGCTTTACCTCCTTAATCCAACAAGGTGGAAGAATCCAAGAGAGAGCTTCGAAAGAAGAATTTATGTTTTAATTGTAGAGAGCCTTGGAAGCCAAGTAATCAATGTTCCAAGAAGGGTCAAGTATGCCACATAGAAATAATGACAAATGAAGAGTTAAAGGAG